>CM035847.1:163166210-163428710 GCA_020510985.1 Pholidichthys leucotaenia
CAGTGAACAAAATTGTGCTGCAATACTATTGGCAGGTTGCTTTTGTTTAACATTTCTTACATAAAATTACTGACCCACTTCAAAAGTTGAATATTAAAGAATAGTTCCGGCAAATCTTTGGGAAATTATACTAAAAATACTACAAAATACACATGCAGACATCTATATCCCGAGTAATAGGAATCTCACCTGAATCTAGATCTCGAGAAGACTGGCTAGTGCTGGCCACAGGTGAGTCTAGCAAACTCCTGGCAAGTGGACGTGGAGTGCTGGATAAGTTACCAGCTGACTGCACACTGCTGGATGAATGTGGTGTCACCACGAGCGAGGGGAATCTGGGGGATGGCGCAGGGCTCCTAACCGGTGAAGAAGGGCTCATGGGTGGTGGCATCGCTGGGGCAGATACCAAAGTAGTAGCAGTCTTCTGGACCTTTGCCCGGCTCGCTGCCAAGTCTGAAGCTGACCTTTTCCCTGACGTCTGCTTCTCAGAGGAGTCCTCCTCATCCCTTTGTTTCCAGGTTGGATGCCTACAAACAGAGAGAACATACTAAAAACTCTGATCATGGTCCTAATCACAGTCAATAGTAAAATGTAATTCATTAGCACTACAGCAAGACAACACACAAATTAACATTTTTAATTATCTTCTATTCAGTACTGGTAGAGCATAAAATGTTTTAAAAATTTAGAATCACTGAAACAATGGAAGTATAGCATTACAACTACAGCACTACAAGATCATAGTCACCCTCTTGCTCTTTTGGAAGACCTGACACCTGCGTCCTCTATCTCTGCTTCTGACGGACTCAGATGTGTACTCACTCTTAGCAAGTTTTGTTCTTGCGACATCATAAGACCCTGAAACAGATATGATTTATTAGGTGTTGCAACCTGAATGCACCAACAAATACAATGGTACTCATGTCTGAGGTTTGAATAATGAAGTAATTGCTGAAAACGACAGGTGTGTGTAAATGCCTGGATCACAATTCTGCTTTCTGGAAAAGTTTGATATTGGCCAGAAGATTCCTAAAGCTTTACTAACCTGATGACCCTATCAGTCGTACATCTAGATCCACCCAGCCCTCCTCCAACTCCCCTGGTTCTTCACAGTTCTTCACTGCCCGATCCAGGCGTGCCTTGCCATAATTGGTTGGCCACCTGCACACCCCTCCCTGCACCCAGGAACATGGGACCATCGCCGTTGTGTTTTCCTCGACAAACACAACAACTTGGTACTGCTTGTCACCCTGGAGAAAAAACAAAACATCATTTGTCAACATTGGTTCCAACTATTCGTTAGTTTAGAAATATGGTCAAAGTGAAGATAGATTCCAGGAATATGAAAAACGCACATTACATCTTGCTTGTTAGTACTTACACCTACAGACTCTAACTCGTATAGAGTTAGATGTGAAGCAGTGGACTAGCAGTAAATGATGGTGTAGTTTGAGGCAAGAGAACACGCTTGTGTTGACCTTTCGTCTCCTAACTGTGGTTTTGGGATGCAGGGGAGATGCATCTTCCTCCGCGGTCAATTCCTGAGTAAATCTCACTCTTGTGGTACACAGAAGCACAGGCCGTTTTGCTGAAGCGTTGGGGCTTTATTTATATACCGCACTGTTGTCAGCAACAAATTCTACCTGCTCTGGTCGCCTCGCTCTTTCTACTTATCCGCAAAAAATCACACAGCATTCGCCACACACACCGGGGGGGGGGGGGGGGGGGCTCTGCTGCGCAAACGCCATCACTCACTCACTCACGTCTACGCACCGAGCTGGCCCATCCAAACACACGCACCACCCCACAACACTTGATAGAGCTGACATATGTATTAATCACGCTATTTGCAACTGTAATTGTAGTGCCTGGAAGGTCCTAAATTCGGACCAAATTATATTTTACATATTGTGTATTTTCCTTGTACATGTACATACATTTGCATTTTTATTCCACGGGCCAAAATGACATGGCTAGAATTTTTTTTTTCAACTAGCTTATCATGAATTGTTCAATGGAGGTAGTTTGTTTTTAGTTGATCTCTAACGAACTACATGAATCATTGCAAGCACATGTACATGTAATTTGAAATCATTTTGGGAGATCACTTTGCTGTAGGGAGACAACATGGAGACAGTTATTGATTTAATAGTGTCTGCCCCTTAAATACAAAAAGCATGGAAAGCTCGATGGTGATGATGAAGATAAACAGTGAGGAAATATTTAAAAATGAACATTCATATTATTTATGCGGTTGCTTTGGTGTCTGGGTAAAAAATAAAAATGCAAATGTATGTACATGTACAAGGAAAATACACAATATGTAAAATATAATTTGGTCCGAATTTAGGACCTTCCAGGCACTACAATTACAGTTGCAAACTGAAAAGGAGAGATTGAAGTGTCAGACAATGCAGCCCTTAAAACTAAGAAAGATGTCATGAAGACAAAAACTAGTGCCCACTGTTTTGTTCAGGTTGAAACTTTTTCCAGGTGTATCTTGCAGAAACCTATAAAAATAGAACCTTAATCCACCTCACTGCTGTCATGGGAGCAGCTTTCTCATTTTTCACGGAATCGAGGTGGAAAAAGCATTTTATTTGCCCGTCACTATCTGCCTTGCTGGTTTCCGCAGCAGGGGACGCCATGTTTACTCGTTGCTTGGAGAGGAAAGCTGATCAGTGATTGGTCCAGACGGATCACGTGGCGATCATCTTCGCGTTGAAAAAATTGTAAATGTTAAATTTTTTCTCGAGTTAGATTTCGTTTTTGTGCATATTTTTCGAGTTGAACTATGTGAATTGTTCTTCAATATATTTTTTACAACATTACTGTGTGAAGATCATTTAGACCGGTTTTACTGGAACGGGAATTTATTTCTGGGTATATTTCTCGCGTTCAACTGAACGACTAAATGTGGCTGCCAGTCCGCGCCAGCAGCCTCTCCGGCCGCCACCGAGCATTTAAACATTTTTACACATTCATACAGTGTTATATGGGCACTGGAGGCAATGCGGGTGAAGTGTCTTGCCCAGGGACATGTTCATAAAAATTAAGCTATACATCAACAAGCCTTGACCAGAGTATTTTGTGTGTGCAGTGAAACTCGTGGTTCACCATTTGGTCTTTGTCGAGGCATTGTTTACATGAAATGAATCAACTACTGACTTGCAAAGCCACCCATTGTTTTTCAATGACAATAGTAATGAAATAAATGCAACTCACCATTCCGACACTGTTCTTCAACGTATAATATCGTGGAGATTCTGCACGTTGTACTCCTTGGCTGTTCACGATCTGTTCACGAAACTGGCGTGTTCCTGGCGAATGTGTTCCTGGCGCATGCGCGACAGCGCCCTCTGGTGGTGCCGCCGCCAATCACCCCCAGGGGTGGGGGAACATTGACTTGGGCCACATCTGGGCTGAATGACTCAAACTGGATACTGTTGTCCTTAATGTGGCCCACCTCTGGCCCACATCAGACACCCCACATCCACACCTACCCCACACATGCCATAGATAAACCAGATCTGGCCCACATCACCCTTGCTGACTGGGAAAGAGTGTCCCCAAAGGCAAGACTGGCCACTGGGAGGGGGAGGAGCCCATGAGCCACATCCACTACAACAAAACTGGACTGCATGATTAAGACTAAAACAGATAAGTGGACTCACTCCCTCACATATACAGAAAATTGAAATAGCAGACATCTTCCATTTACCTGACTTTGAACTAATGTTAACAATATAGTGTTTACCAAAAGTAATGTTGGAAGTTCAAGGTACTCTGATTAAATTTGTGTGACAAAGGTGCATGTAGGTCAGTAACTTCAGGTAATGATATTCAGGGCTTGGCAAAGTCAGAAGAAAAAGTAATAGTTAAATTTGCAAATGGCAAACTATATCTATCAAATCTGTGAAAGTAAAGGATCCTACTACCGGTAACATTGTTGAAGGGTGTTTCATTTCGTCAGAGGCTACCCACATGTTGAGGAAGTAAACGTAGTTCATGAGACTTCCAAAACAAAATACTGATACTCACTCGACCTGGACAAGGCCGGCCAATGTTCAGTGATATCACAGCATTTTACATCCACCGTTCCTACTGAATGGCAATCTCCAAATCAGTATCATTGTACCATGTACTATAGGCAATTGAATGGATCTGATCCAAATTATGAACAAACATTTTTTGCAAAAATCCATCTTCCATATTGGTCCTAAAAAAAAAAAAACTTGTACTGGTCACCAAGGGGATGTGTGGAAGCATCCATTGTCTTATCTGATGAGGATAAGAGACATTTTAAACAATGGGGGGGGGGGGGTCCACACATCTCACTGATCAGACCCAAACACATGGATTGGAAAAAATGTTGGACATTTTGTCACCTCTGCTGAGAAATATAGCCATTCATGGGAAGCCAACATCTGACCTTAAGATAGAATATTCTCCTAAATTGGAAACATATGCATTGTCACTTAACTGGGTAGCCACAGCACAAAAGGCTGTGCACAACTGACGCCTAGAAATCTCCTATATGACCAATCTCAACATTAACAGAAGAGGATGAGTGAATTTGAAGCAAATTCTAAATTCATTATGGTAAAAAGATTAAACAGATGCTGGTCTAGTAAAAGGGGGCAGGATATGTCATTATAACATCACACTATAAAAGACAATATCCCCTCCATCTAGAAGCTCAAAAAAGGTGTTAAACAGGTCATAAAAGAGCTAAAAAAGCGCAGATGTTATAGTGTCATGCTCAGCCTCCCTATTCCTGAGGGAAACATCCTGATGATGCAGGACCTGCAGGAATTAACAAAGAGATAATTCTTTGTGCATATTGTGTACCAGGGTCACACACATTGTGGAATGAACTAAAACTCTAAATGCAATTTTTCACAGTGGTTGTCATTAGCAATGCATTTTTATTTTTTTTTTAGCATACCAGTACACCCAGATCATCAATTCTGGTGTGCATTCACATCTGAAAACAAAAAGTACACATTCACCAGACTACCACAGGGTTACTGTGAGTCTCCTACAGTTTTTCCTCAGACAATGTCAGCAAATCTTGCACATCTTATACCTCCTAATAGGAACAATTGGCTCCTATTAGGAGGTACAGTGGGGTAAAAAAGTATTTAGTCAGCCACCAATTGTGCAAGTTCTACCACTTAAAAGATGAGAGAGGTCTCCAATTTTCATCATAGGTATACCTCAACTATGAGAGACAAAATGAGAAAAAAAAAATCCAGAAAATCATATTGTCTGATTTTTAAAGAATTTATTTGCAAATTACGGTGGACAATAAGTATTTGGTCAATAACAAAAGTTCATCTCAATACTTTGTTATATACCCTTTGTTGGCAATGACAGAGGTCAAACATTTTCTGTAAGTCTTCACAAGGTTTTCACACACTGTTGCTGGTATTTTGGCCCATTCCTCCATGCAGATCTCCTCTAGAGCAGTGATGTTTTGGGGCTGTCGCTGGGCAACACGGACTTTCAACTCCCTCCAAAGATTTTCTATGGGGTTGAGATCTGGAGACTGGCTAGGCCACTCCAGGATCTTGAAATGCTTCTTATGAGGCCACTCCTTCGTTGCCCGGGTGGTGTGTTTGAGATCACTGTCATGCTGAAAGACCCAGCCACGTTTCATCTTCAATGCCCTTGCTGATGGAAGGAGGTTTTCACTCAAAATCTCGCAATACATAGCCCCATTCATTCTTTCCTTTACACGGATCAGTCGTCCTGGTCCCTTTGCAGAAAAACAGCCCCAAAGCATGATGTTTCCACCCCCATCCTTCACAGTAGGTATGGTGTTCTTTCTCCTCCAAACACGACAAGTTGAGTTTTTACAATAAAGTTTTATTTTGGTTTCATCTGACCATATGACATTCTCCCAATCCTCTTCTGGATCATCCAAATGCTCTCTAGCAAACTTCAGACGGGCCTGGACATGTACTGGCTTAAGCAGGGGAACACGTCTGGCACTGCAGGATTTGAGTCCCTAACGGCGTAGTGTGTTATTGATGGTAGCCTTTCTTACTTTGGTCCCAGCTCTCTGCAGGTCATTCACTAGGTCCCCCTGTGTGGTTCTGGGATTTTTGCTCACCGTTCTCGTGATCATTTTGACCCCATGGAGTGAGATCTTGCGTGGAGCCCCAGATGGAGGGAGATTATCAGTGGTCTTGTATGTCTTCCATTTTCTAATAATTGCTCCCACAGTTGATTTCTTCACACCAAGCTGCTTACCTATTGCAGATTCAGTCTTCCCAGCCTGGTGCAGGTCTACAATTTTGTTTCTGGTGTCCTTTGACAGCTCTTTGGTCTTGGCCATAGTGGAGTTTGGAGTCTGACTGTTTGAGGTTGTGGACAGGTGTATTTTATACTGATAACGAGTTCAAACAGGTGCCATTAATACAGGTAATGAGTGGAGGACAGAGGAGCCTCTTAAAGAAGAAGATACAGGTCTGTAAGAGCCAGAAATCTTGCTTGTTTGTAGGTGACCAAATACTTATTTTCCACCATAAAATAAGTACCAGATAAATAATAAAATAAGTTGCCTCCAGATCAACGCAAGGAAAACTAAGGAGCTGGTGGTGGACTGCCGCAGGCATGGGCAGCCCCTCACAGCACCAGTAAATATACAGGGAACAGACATCGAGATGGTGACATCCTATAAGTACCTGGGTGTTCATCTGAACAATAAACTAGACTGGTCACACAATACTGACGCACTCTACAAGAAGGGACAGCGCAGGCTGTTCCTTCTGAGGAGACTCAGGTCTTTTGGTGTACAAGGGGCGCTGCTGAAGACATTCTATGACACGGTGGTGGCATCAGCCATCACTTTTGGAGTGGTCTGCTGGGGCAGTGGCATTACAGCAGCCGATAGGAAGAGACTGAACAAACTGATTAAGAAAGCTAGCTCTGTCCTGGGGCAGCGCCTTGATCCGGTGGAGGAGATAGGAGAGAGAAGTACGGTGGCTAAACTGTCATCTCTGCTGGAGTCCGAGTTCCACCCTATGCAGGACGTACTGAATGCACTGAGGAGCTCATTTAGCAGCAGACTACATCATCCCAGGTGCACATCCGAGAGGTTTCGTAGGTCCTTCCTACCAACGGCTGTCAGACTGTACAACCTAAGCAGGGCTGCTCGCAGAGATAGCAAAAAGACGTAACAAACTAATAGTTTTTAAATGCAAAAGATGCAATAGACTTACACAATGGTCCCCTCCGGCATACAACTAGGAAAATACCGGTCGCTATGGAGGGTGAGAATATGTATGGGCACATAATCATACCATGTAGGATAACTAAGTAGAGGGTTACGCTGTTTCATCCCATCTAGCAACAATGCTCTGCACTGTGTGTGTTTATATATTTACATATTTATTCCATCTAGCTACAATGCTCAGCACTGGGTGTGTTCATATTTATATATCTATATATTTATTCCATCTAGCTACAATGCTCCACACTGTGTTTTTATATATCTATATATTTATTCCATCTAGCTACAATGCTCCGCACTGTGTGTGTTTATATACTTACATATTTATTCCACCTAGCTGCAATGCTCCGTACTGTGGGTGTTTATATATTTACATATTTATTCCATCTAGCTACAATGCTCTGCACTGTGTGTCTGTGTGTGTGTATATATATATTTTATAGTAATATGTACATATGTATATTAGCTGCTCTTGCTTGCTTGTTTTTTGTTTCTTGCCTTCTGATTGTTGCTCTGAGTGTTGCTATCCCTGTGCTGTTGCAATCCTGGAATTTCCCCGTTGTGGGACTAATAAAGGCTTATCTTATCTTATCTTATCTTATAATTTGCAAATAAATTCTTTAAAAATCAGACAATGTGATTTTCTGGATTTTTTTTTTTCTCATTTTGTCTCTCATAGTTGAGGTATACCTATGATGAAAATTGGAGACCTCTTTCATCTTTTAAGCGGGAGAACTTGCACAATTGGTGGCTGACTAAATACTTTTTTGCCCCACTGTATAAGATGTGCAAGATTTGCTTGACATATTGCTGGTATCTCCTGATGAAGAAATATGCAAACAAACATATCTCCACAGGCTGGAGTCTATAGGTGATTAAATAAAGGTGCTGTTTTAAATCAAGATTCCCAAATTTATACCTGACCAAAGGGTAAACCCATCCTCCCACAAAAATTGTTTTGCTGTTGCTGAGCGATGGTGATACTAGTTATTAGTTATCACAGCCTATGGGTTTGAAAATTTTGCCAATATTAATGTCTAATTAATATTGGCACAAAATCAGGCACAAAATAATGTTCAGGGCAATGTCAAGACCAGAGAAGGGTAGTTTTCCATCATCAACATACCCATTTCAGAATATTTGCATGGACTTCATTGAACTAAACAAATGTGAAGGGAAGAGATTTTGTTTAGTTTTCCTTGTAAAAATCCAGATTCAATTACAGTAGCTAAAACCTACTATCAGACATTATTCCAAGGTATGGGATCAGAGAAAATTTATTTTGATAATGTACTCATTTTGTAGCCAGATTATTTCACATTTAGGGAAAGTGTTGAATAGTGATTTGAAACACCATGCAGCATATCACCCACAGTCTGGCTGATTTGTGGAATGACATAACTCGACCATTATAGAAAGATTAAGAAAACAATGACACACATATGCCAGAATTGGATTTACTGATTACCTTGATACTATTTTATATGAGAATAATGCCTACAAAATAAGGTTTATCTCCATTTGAAGTTTACATGAAAAGCTTTAATTAATATCCCCTCTTCGACCATTTAACCAAGAAGATGAAGATATTTGGTTCATCAGATTACATGTTAAAAATGTTGACTCAAAAAGATTCTGTTCATGCAATTTTCCCTAGAAAGGAACACACAGGAGGAATCATCACCATAAAACCCAGAGACCAAGTCTTTACAAAGACTGTTTAATGAAGACCTGGTCAGAAGCCCCCTGGCAGGGGCCATATAAGGTAATATTGTCAATTCCAACAGCTGTAAAAGCACAAGGCAGAGACATTTGGGTACACCTTACACACTGTAAATTATTATCAAAACAAAACCATAGATGCTAAACAGGAAAGCCATAGAGAGTGTTGCTGTTGTGGAGGAAGTCTGGGGCTGCAAAGGGAGTCAGGTATTTTAGCTGACCTGATTGTCTCAAACCTTGGTGAAGAAATTAAGGGTCTACAGCATGTAGAATACACTCAAGATGGCTAACAATTAAAGACCCCTCAGAGATTACTGACGTAGATTTCAGTTTTTTGAAAGGCTCACGTGTGTTCCTCGTGCTTGTACTTGTTGTAGTCCTCCTGATACAGTTGTTGTGCAGCTCAGTAGCTATTTTAAAAGGTAACTGGCAGATCAATTAAACATCAACATTAGGGATAAAGGGACACCACCCACCATAATGTGCACTGAAGATAAAACTTGTGGAGTCCAGTTTGACTACTGTGATATATATAATTATGACCACTCCATGCACTATAAATCTGAGTCTGTGATGTATGAAAAGAGTCATAAATACATGTGCACTCCTCCATGTAAGTGGGCTGATGTGTTCAGTCACACAGGACCCAATGACTCTTAATCTGGACAATATTATGTTGGAGTTAATGTACTTGGAAAAGACCCCTTAGAAAGCATAGGCATGGTCTGCTATTCATCCTAATCCTAATTTTGAAGCAATAACACTTTATTCAAGCACACACCAAGATATGCAGAACATTTGGAAGATGACTGATTACCTGATGCACAGCATCTCAGCTATGTATTCACAACTAACTGTTGGTGGGAATATACAGAGTTCCTTGCTAGTAGGACAAATAAAACAAATTTCTGTTGCTCAGGACTTAGGAACATTTCAAACAGTTCCTCCAAACCATCCTCTGCAGTCGTAGTCCCAGCGTCAGTGGTGCCAGGGCAGAACAACACCTTTGAACTAAATGGAGGATGGTGGCTCTGTGGGTGGGTATAGGGTCTACTCACACCTGGTCTCTAACTGAGAGGTGTCTGCACCCCTTTATGACTGACTGACCACGCTATCATGATGTATCTGGATCAAGCCAGACAGTCAGGGCATTGAAAGAGGGACCTGGAGTACAAACCACATGATGTAGTCTGGGCAATGGATATACCAGTTGAATTTAAACATTGGAGTGTTGGTCAAAAGGTCACACTCACACTCTTTCCTTGGACAGGGATTGGAAAGAACATTCTTAGGACTGAGTTTGGCCAAAATGCTGAGTATGAACCTGATGTTTTCACTGCCTGGCTACAGTCCTTCTTTGAACGGTGGGCAGGAGTGGTAAAAAAAAAAAAACAAAAAAAAACAACATAAAAGTATCCCTTATATTTGGAATTGCCATTCTTATGTGTGTAAGATGTTGCTGCATTTCCTGTTGTAGAGGCCTTATTAAAAAAAAAAACAAAAAAAAAAAAAACAGTACATGTTGCTGGTGCACACCAGTATCTCATATTAGCTCAGCAGGAGGAGAGTGACAAGGATTCAAGTGATGAGGACAGTCAGGTTTAAATCGTGTCTACCAGTGTCTCTGCAAGGAAAATGTTGGTACTGACAATATGCCTATAATGACTAAAGCATGATGTAACAGATTAAAATTGTGTAACTACATTTATTGGAAGTTTTTAAGTTTTTATTTTTGATATTGTGATAGAAATGTTTAGATAAGTTAGGATATTTAATATTTTTACACACTGCTCTTGCTCTAAATTTCAGTTAAAAGGTTTCACAGCTTACAACATACATAACAGGATGTGGGTTATCAGCTCCACACACACACACACACCCAACTGCTTAGCGCAATAGAAGAATGCTTTCTGCATACATACTGTATAAGGGAATGTCCCTGGGTCATGAGAATTGATCATGAGGTTAGTCATGGGTTGCAAAGTGAAAGAAGACAGTTTGAGAATAACAGGAAGCATCTGACTGCAGCCAGCCAGCCACTGGAGGACAAAGGAGCATCTGATGAAGAAGCCAGGTTATGACCGGCTCAACAAGAAGATAGCCATTGTGTGAGGTTACTGAGACCGCCCCAGAATTAGGGGCTATATGTACCCTTTTCTATTCTTTTTTAGGGTCTTCTGCTCTTCAGGTTGTGCTGGGGCGAAGACCCGCAGCTGTGTTACTGTCTGCATGATTCAATAAAAAGATAAGTTGTGGAATAGCTCATCTAATGTGATTTTAATCCTCTGATGTAATTTTAAATGGTTCTGTGCTAACTGTCCAATTTTGAATACACTTTTCAGAGTACAGTTTTACAGTATTGAAATTTGTAATACTGAATGTTTGTAAATGATGACTCATTTTTATGTCTGTCAAAGGTAGTAGAAACAAGATGAGAATTTTTCTTGTATAAATGCTCAAAAGAATGAAGACTGAAAAGAAATTGCATTACAATGATTCCACATGAAAGTATATACTGCTTATAGGTTTTTCACTCATTACACATGAAAATAACATCAGGTGTCCAATACCTGTTTATTATAGCTATTGATTCTATGAAAATGGAGTCGAGGAAATAATTGTCATAATAAATAAATAGTGAAGATTAGTTAATTACATATTACACAAAGTGCTTGCATACACATATCTTTTAGATCCACACATACACCCACACCCACACACAGACACACAAGTCAAATCCACACATACACCATTCACACATATGCATCAGTTGCTTAAACACATACTACACACACATGCACACACATACAAACTCCACAGGAAAGTCTCTGTTCCTATTTCCATATATGGGCATGGAAGGGGACATATGGACGCTGAGAGGAAGCCATAAAGGCAGGAACAAACAGGACAGAGGCAATAAAAACATCCTGGAAGCCATCTGAATGCCAAGAGGACAGTTTGGACAATGGACATGTATTGTTGGAAAGTTACTGGGACACGCCCATTAACTTGCCTATATGTAGCTGTGAATTCCTTTGTGTGGGGTCTTTCATCAGAGGAGGGGGTGAAGATCCGCGGCCATGTACACTGAGTCCCTGCATGGTTCAATAAAAGTTAAGCTGAGAAATAGTATTTTTTTTCTGTGATCATTGGTTGGTTTACTGAAAAGATTATGGTAACTGTCCAAAATTATTTTTTACAACGTATATAAACAAATGAAATTTTAAAAAATCCTTTGCCAGCTGATCTTCAGTTCAGCACAATGCCGATCTCTGTGAGATCATTTCTATTCATCTGTTCTGTCATGCTAAATAAAGTCATGCACAGAGAGAAGCTTCTGTCTCTTCGGTCACATGCCCTCGGTTCTTGCCGGAGTCTCCTCCTGGCACCAGCTATCACTGTCATGTCATGCACAGATGAATTAACCCTTTGAGTGTGAGATTTCACGTGCTCCTATTGGCAGAGCGCGACACTGCACCTGTCATCTCACTCTGACATCCCCGGCTGCACTGAGGATTTGTACTGATTTGTACTGATTTGCCAGTTTCAGAAAGTGGCAGACATGCGTTGGAGGACCCAATGGATGACACGTAATAAGCCAAAGAGGAAGAAGTCCTCATTTCCTTTTCCTGTTTTCATCCTTTTAGCCCAGAAAGCTAATATGGCTGTCACGATTGTCATGGATCGTAACAGAAAACAGCATCATACAGGAAAAATAGCCACATAATACAAACAAAATTTACGTGGGAAAATCATAAGGCTTTCTAGATGTGGGAGAGAGTGCAAATGACCAACAGAACACAAAATAACAACCACGATGGACGAAAATGGACCAGTCACGTGGGTGAGTGAGCCCCCCTCCACGACCGGTAAGTGATAAATTTATTTGTTTTGTTTTGGGGTTTTTTACATTGTACTGATTTTCTGGTTCATATACTTGGAAGACAAGATAACAACATACCCCTGTAGAGACAACAGTGTAAAAAAAAAAAAAAAAAAAGAACCATTCTTTGTGTAAATATGTCCAAAGTCCAGTTTTGACTGTGTTATGGAATTTATATAGCTGCCACGACATTATGCAAATTAGATGTGTAAATTTATTCCTATCTGAAACTTTGGATCATAATCTACATCTTTGTAATTGACAGTAAGCCATTATCTCTTGCAACTTTCAAGTTATAGTCTTTGAAATCTGAACTATTTTATTGACAAAAAATCTTTACCACTCTTGACCACTAGGGGTTAGGTTGCAATTCAGCAACAGTCATACTCAAAGCCTGAAGATATGCTCTTTTTAGGCGTTAAATCCTGGCACATTTAGCAGGAGATTGACAACCGCAAACCTTAATAAATCACCTTGCAGCAGTCATTCAAATACTCTTGTCCATCAAATTTGTGCTTTGACATAACAACTCCTACAAATAGGAGGCACAAAATTAACATAGTCCACACCTTTCCACCACTAATTTTGCCCTGTGCCCTTTAGTAAATCTCAAATTTTTAATGCAAAAATAGGGTTTTGCAATGGCGCAGCATATTAGTAAATCTGCCCCTTAGTGTGAAATGTACTGCCTGCCACTGATGTACAGTATACAGTATGCTTGTTTGAGAGATCATACTTTGAGGTCGCCAAACTCCACATGAGAAAGCTGTAGACATGCCTGCATTAAGGGAGCAAATGATCAAATAAAACAGTTACAGTAAATTGTAATGACTGTTCAACAATGAATTGAGTTTGAGGCTAAATTGGAGGAAATGTACACAGAATGTATGCATGTTGCACCTTGCAGCTGGTATGATGTAAAATCTGCTTTCCAGAAGGAACTGCAGCTGTTTTCATTCAGTCTAGCTTGTACAATTTTGTATATCATATGTGTCCCTGAGAGAGGTTTATTCACTGAGATGTATGCGCATTTGTGATCTATGTGATTATCGCAGCAGTAAAAGTAATATGCATATTCTTTTATGGCGTGGTGCAGTGCTATATGGTAATTTATTTTCATAGTTTTATTTGCTTAATGCCACATAAATTGTAAATGGCTGACATAACTGTACTGCTTTATATATGTCCATGTATAACTGTGTCCATAAGTTTAGATGCATGTCATTTCTGATAGGTGTTGCACTGTGACTGATCCTTTGGGATGTGAAGTTTATATTGGTTCAAATATATCTGCATTTTTATTGTCTAATTGAATGAAATCAAACTGGAAGTTATCCTACACTGTCACTATCTTTGCACTTTTTCCGGTTTTCAGAAATGTTAAGTTAAAATAACGTTCAAACCACAGTAGTTTACAGTCATCCCCAGCCAGAGTCAAAACAATTTTTGCTATAAAAATAAGAGTCTTCTATTATTTCTTGCTTTTACAAACATTCCATTCAATTTGCACTGCAACAGTGTGCAAGGTTGAAGCAGCTGAATTGTCACAATGAATTTGTTTACCCTAAACAAGATTAACTACCTCTATTTGTAGCTCCATATCTCCAAAAGGGAAAATCAATTCAATTTCAATTCAATTCAACTTTATTTATATAGCACCATTTCACAACAACAGTCATCTCATAGCACTTTCAACTGTAGGGGAAACCCCCACAATTGCAGAAAGACCCCAACAATGAGGCAATCCCCTGTGAGTAAGTGCTTGGCAACGGTGGAGAGGAAAAACTCCCTTTTAACAGGAAGAAACCTCCAGCAGAACCAGGCTCAGGGAGGGGCAGACATCTGCTGCGACTGGCTGGGGGGTGAGGAGATAGAGAAGATGAAAGAACAGATATGTAGAGAGCAAACAGCACGATGGGGACTCAATCTTTTGGAGAGAACAAACAGATCTTTATGACCAGCAAAAAAAAAAAAAAAAAAAAAAAAAAAAATCATTGACAGTGAAGAAAGGAGTGAAGCCCAGTGCATTATTGGAGGTCCATGGCTGTCTAAACCTATTAGCAGAATAACTAAGGGAGGGTTCAGAGACACATGATCTCTCCCTAATTGTAGGCTATATCAAAAAGGAAGGTTTTAACACTATTCTTAAAAACAGAGATCGAGTCTGACTCCCGAATCCAGATTGGCAGCTGGTTCCACAGGAGAGGAGCTTGATAATTGAAGGCTCTGCCTCCAATTGTACTTTTGGAGGTTCTAGGTATTACAAGTAATCCTGCATTTTGGGAGCGTAGTGCTCTGTTAGGATAATAGGGTAGTATCAGATCTTTTAAATAAAAAGGGGCCTGATTGTTTAGAGCTTTGAAAGTGAGAAGAAAGATTTTAAACTTAATTCTAAACTCTATTGGAAGCCAATGAAGGGAGGCCAGAACTGGAGAGATATGATCTCTCTTTCTAGTACCTGTTAAAGCTCTTGCTGCAGCATTTTCGATCAACTGAAGACTTTTTAAAGATGTTTTAGGACAACCTGATAATAAAGAGTTACAATAATCTAATCTAGAGCTAACAAAAGCATGGATCAGTTTCTCAGCATCACTCTGAGACAAGATGTTCCTAATCTTGGCAGTATTATGCAAATGATAGAAGGCAGTCTGAGAAACAAATTTAATATGTGAATTGAAAAACAGATCTTGATCAAAAATAACTCCAAGGTTCCTCACAGAGCTATTAAGAGAAAGAATAACCACATTCAAACTAAAAGTTTGATTTGGAAAGGTATTTCTAAGGTTTTTTTGGACCAACAAGAATGACTTAAGTCTTGTCTGAATTTAATAGCAGGAAATTACATGTCATCCAAGCTTTGATTTGCTTAAGACAGGCTTCTAACTTGGCTAAGTGATTACTATCATCTGGCTTCACTGACAGGTATAATTGTGTGTCATCTGCATAACGATGAAAATGTATACAGTGCTTTCTAATAATGTTGCCTAACGGAAGCATATATAAACTAAAAAGAGTAGGGCCTAGCACAGATCCCTGTGGAACTCCGTGACTGAGCTTTGAGTTGAAAGAAAACTCATTATGGACATGAACAAACTGGAACCTATCAGATAAATAAGATCTAAACCACTGCAATGAAGTCCATTAAGTTCAACATAGTTTTCTAATCTATCAAGTAGAATATTATGATTGATAGTATCAAAAGCTGCACTAAGGTCTAAAAGGACAAGTACAGAAACTAGTCCATTATCAGATGTGATAAGGAGGTCATTATTGACCTTCACTAAGGCTACTTCAGTACTATGATGGATTCTAAACCCAGATTGAAACTCTTCAAATAAACCATTTCCCTGCAAGTGGTCAAACAATTGCGTAGAAACAATGAAATGAAAGGGAGATTAGAGATTGGTCTATAGTTGGCTAAAACTCCTGGATCCAGCGTTGGCTTTTTGAGTAAGGGTTTAATTAAAGCTGTTTTAAAAGCCTGTGGTACATGGCCAAAACGTTAATGAAGAATTGATTATTTGAAGAATAAAGCTATCAATAAATGGGAAGACTTCTTTAAATAACCTGGTAGGAATAGGGTCTAAAAGTCAATTTGTAAGGCTTGGATGAGGAAATTATTTTGTCTAACTCTAAAAGGTCAATTGGAGTAAACTCATCTAAACAGATATCAGTTGAAGGAGTTGAAGTAGTTACTGTATTTAAGTTAACGGTGGGAAGAATCTTACTATTTTTTTTTTCTCTGATAGATGAAATTTTATTATTGAAAAAGTTCATGAAGTCCTGACTAGTAAGCTATAAGGGATTGCTAGGATCGACAGAGTCTTGACTCTTTGTCAGCCTGGCTACAGTGCTGAAAAGAAACCTGGGATTATTCTTGTTTTCTTCTATTAATGCAGAATAATAACTCGTTCTAGCTTTTCTAAGAGATTATTTTTATAAATTAAAAGATGATTTCTCCAAGCTAAATAAATTTCATCTAAATTAGCTTAGCACCATTTTCTTTCTAATTGATGAGTCTTCTGTTTTAAGCTATGAGTTTCTGTGTTGAACCAAGGAGTTAGAAATCTCTGATTAGACTTTTTCTTTTTTTAAAGGGGCCACCATGTCCAGAGTCTGATGCAGAGAAGCTGTAACACTATCTACCATGCTATCAATTACAGAAGGAGAAGCTGTCTATAGCTTATTTCCGTTGTGTTGACACATGGCATAAAGGAAACAATCTGCATAAATTTGTTAACAACATCATCTGAGAAGCATCTACTGTAGTAATATTTTTTCTTTAGGAGCCAAATAATTAGAAATAGTAAAATCAAAGGTTTACAGACAATGGTCTGGCAGTACAGGGTTATGAGGAGACACTACCAGATTTTCTATTTCTATGCCATATGTCAGAACAAAGTCCAATGTATGGTGGAGATAATGGGTAGAATTTCCTACTTTCTGAGAAAACCCCATCGAGTCTAGTATTGAATTACAGTATATGCCATATTAAGGAAATCACTATCTACATCTACTGTACATGTATATTAAAGTCCCCTACTATAATTATTCTATCTGATTTCAGCACTAAATGGGGCAAGAGCAAGGGCAAGAGGATTATGTTGGTTTAAATGAATCAACTCCCTCTGGTTATTTAAACTGTCAAAATCCCAGAAGTTCTGGTCGTGGAGGAGGAGTAGCAACAATTTACCATTCCAAATTACTAGTTAATGTAAAGCAAAAAACATGTTATAATTCCTTTGAGGGCCTGGTCCTCAGTATTGGGCACTTTAGCAATTTTAGGTTAAACCCAATTTTATTTGCCATAGTTTATCGTCCCCCATCAACCTACTCAGAATTTTTATCCGAATTTGCTGATTTCTTAGCTGATTTAGTGCTGAAATCTGATAGAATAATTATAGTAGGGGACTTTAATATACATGTGGATGTAGATAGTGACTGCCTTAATGTGGCATTTAATTCAATATTGGACTCGATAGGGTTTTCTCAGAAAGTAGGAAATTCTACTCATTACCTCCACCATACATTGGACCTTGTTCTGACATATGGCATAGAAATAGAAAATCTTGTAGTGTCTCCTCATAACCCTGTACTGTCAGACCATTGTCTGTTAACCTTTGATTTTACTATTTCTGACTATTTGGCTCCTAAAGAAAAATATTATTACAGTAGATGCCTCTCAGATGATGCTGTTACCAAATTTATGCAGATTGTTTCCTCTATGCCATGTGTCAACACAACGGAAATAAGCTATAGACAGCTTGCTCCTTCTGTAATTGATAACATGGTGGATAGTGTTTCAGCTTCTCTGCATCAGGCTCTAGACTTGGTGGCCCCCTTAAAAAAGAAAAAGTCTAATCAGAGATTTCTAACTCCTTGGTTCAACACAGAAACTCGTAGCTTAAAACAGAAGACTCGTCAATTAGAAAGAAAATGGCGCTCTACTAATTTAGATGGAATCTATTTAGCTTAGAGAAATCATCTTTTAATTTATAAAAAATCTCTTAGAAAAGCTAGAACAAGTTATTACTCTGCATTAATAGAAGAGAACAAGAATAATCCCAGGTTTCTTTTCAGTACTGTAGCCAGGTTGACAAAGAGTCAGGACTCTGTCAATCCTAGCATTCCCTTAGAGCTTACTAGTCAGGACTTTATGAACTTTTTCAATAATAAAATTTCATCCATCAGAGATAAAATCAATCAGATTCTTCCCACAGTTAACTTAAATACTGTAACTACTACAACTCCTTCTTTTGATGTCTGTCTTGATGAGTTTACTCCAATCGACCTTTGTGAGTTAGACAAAATAGTTTCCTCATCCAAACCTTCAACTTGTCTTTTAGACCCTATTCCTACTAGGTTATTTAAAGAAGTCTTCCCACTTATGGGTAGCTTTATTCTTCATATAATCAATTCTTCATTAACTTTAGGCCATGTACCGCAGGCTTTTAAAACAGCTGTAATTAAACCCTTACTCAAAAAGCCAACGCTAGATCCAGGAGCTTTAGCTAACTATAGACCAATCTCTAATCTCCCTTTCATTTCAAAAATCTTAGAAAGAGTTGTTGCTACGCAATTATTCGACCACCTGCAGGGAAATGGTTTACTTGAAGAGTTTCAATCTGGGTTTAGAATCCATCATAGTACTGAAACAGCCTTAGCGAAGGTCACTAACGACCTCCTCATTGCATCTGATAATGGACTAGTTTCTGTACTTGTCCTTTTAGACCTTAGTGCAGCTTTTGATACTATCGATCATAATATTCTACTTGATAGATTAGAACACTATGTTGGACTTAATGGAACTTCGTTGCAGTGGTTTAGATCTTATTTATCTGATAGGTTCCAGTTTGTTCATGTAAATAATGAGTTTTCTTTCAACTCAAAGCTTAGTCATGGAGTTCCACAGGGATCTGTGCTAGGCCCTACTCTTTTTAGTTTATATATGCTTCCGTTAGGCAACATTATTAGAAAGCACTGTATACATTTTCATTGTTATGCAGATGACACACAATTATACCTGTCAATGAAGCCAGATGATAGTAATCAATTAGCCAAGTTAGAAGCCTGTCTTAAGGAAATCAAAGCTTGGATGACTTGTAATTTCCTGCTATTAAATTCAGATAAGACTTAAGTCATTCTTGTTGGTCCAAAAAACCTTAGAAATTCCTTTCCAAATCAAACTTTCAGTTTGGATGCAGTTACTCTTTCTCTTAATAGCTCTGTGAGGAACCTTGGAGTTATTTTTGATCAGGATTTGTCCTTCAATTCACATATTAAATTTGTTTCTAAGACTGCCTTCTATCATTTGCGTAATATTGCCAAGATTAGGAGCATCTTGTCTCAGAGTGATGCTGAGAAACTGATCCACGCTTTTGTTAGCTCGAGATTAGATTATTGTAATTCTTTATTATCAGGTTGTCCTAAAACATCTTTAAAAAGTCTTCAGCTGATCCAAAATGCTGCAGCAAGAGTTTTAACAGGTACTAGAAAGAGAGAGCATATCTCTCCGGTTCTGGCCTCCCTTCATTGGCTTCCCATAGAGTTTAGAATTAAGTTTAAAATCCTTCTTCTTACTTACAAAGCTCTAAACAATCAGGCTCCTTTTTATTTAAAAGATCTGATACTACCGTATTATCCTAACAGAGCACTACGCTCCCAAAATGCAGGATTACTTGTAATACCTAGAATCTCCAAAAGTACAATGGGAGGCAGAGCCTTCAGTTATCAAGCTCCTCTCCTGTGGAATCAGCTGCCAATCTGGATTCGGGAGTCAGACTCGATCTCTGTTTTTAAGATTAGGGTTAAAACCTACCTTTTTGATATAGCCTACAATTAGGGAGGGATCATGTGTTTCTGAACCCTCCCTTAGTTATGCTGCTAATAGGTTTAGTCAGCCGGGGGACCTCCAGTAATGCACTGGGCCTCACTCCTTTCCTCACTCTCTATGAAATATTTTTTTTTTGCTGGTCATTAACATTTGTTTGTTCTCTCCCATAGATTGAGTCCCCATCGTGCTGTTTGCTCTCTACATGTCTGTTCTTTTCATCTTCTCTGTCCCCTCACCCCCCAGCCAGTCGCAGCAGATGACTGCCCCTCCCTGAGCCTGGTTCTGCTGGAGGTTTCTTCCTGTTAAAAGGGAGTTTTTCCTCTCCACCCTCGCCAAGCGCTTGCTCACAGGGGATCACCTGATTGCTGGGGTCTTTCTGCAACTGTGGGGGTTCCCCCCTACAGTTGATAGTGCTATGAGATGACTGTTGTTGTGAAATGGCGCTATATAAATAAAGTTGAATTGAATTGAATTGAATTAAATCAGCTAAGAACTTCGCAAATTTGGATAAAAACTCTGAGTAGGTTGATGGAGGACGATAAACTATGGCAAATAAAATTGGGTTTAACCTAAAATTGCTAAAATGCCCAATACTGAGGACCAAGCCCTCAAAGAAATTATAACGTGTTTTTTGCTTTACATTAACTAGTAATTTGGAATGGTAAATTGTTGCTACTCCTCCTCCACGACCAGAACTTCTGGGATTTTGACAGTTTAAATAACCAGAGGGAGTTGATTCATTTAAACCAATATAATCATCTTACCCTAACCAAGTCTCAGTAAGGGATATTAAATCATTCTGATGATCAGTTAACAGATCATGGACTAGTAGAGACTTGGGAGTTAGAGACCTATTATTTAACCACTTGCACTCCGTTGTTCCGCGGGCGGGCAAGTCTCTGCGTCCTAGGGCACACGAGGACGCACGAGAGCGCACTCGTGCGCATGACGCATGATAAGGATATTGATGGTGGTGGTGTAGGTGGTGTGGCCTCCAAGTGCCACTGAAAAAAAAATCTGCAAACACAGCCGCGAACAAATTAGTTAATCTGATTGACCTCTCATTCGACTAATAAGAGCCTTGAATTGGGTTTCTGAAACCTTGAAGAACCAATGAATGAAAACCTAGGAAGGAGGACCCGCCTCCCAACGCTTTGAATGCAGTGAGCCAATTGAAGCAGAGAAGTTGGTGAGCTGTTTTTTTTTTTAAGGCTGGGTGAAGACTGGCTGCTGCAGCGGATCAAAAAAGGACACAGGAAGAGTACCACAGACCCAGCAGCATGGAGACCATCCACAAATGCAACCTGTGTGACAGGGAGTGCCATTCGTGGATCGGCATGTTCGGCCACAGGCGGTGCTTATTTTGTATTGGTTCCAGCAGAGTAGACATTATGTTTTCTTCCATGGTCATCATAGACTGACGGAGGCTGACGACGAAGGCTAAGTGACACAAACGCCTTCGCCAGTCTTTTTTTAATTACTACTGTTATTTGTTTTGAAAAATCGTTCGCCAAAAACCGCAATCATGGAAGCACAAAACCGCAATAATGGAATGATGTTTTGATCGAGTCGCAAGACCAGAACCAGAGCGGACCAGCGTCGCGTTCATCTGACAATGAGAAAGACAAGTTTGCCAAGACTCCGCTGTGAAGAGGTAACGTGTTATAAGCTAAATTATTCTCTATCCCAGAAAATTGTAATCCAAAATGACTTTTGACCGATCAGTAAATTACAGCTGTGCGGTTCACGAAGTCTGAAGTTCGTGCACCGCGGTACAAGGGGTTGCTCGCAGTGTACAGACTGTGAACGCCCCCCACCCCCGCTATTCTTCTGCAGCGAGGGGGGGGAGCCGCGGTGACTGCACTGCTGTCCTACATCACCACATAAGGCTAATCCGTTGTGTAGCGATGGCTGAAGTCCATCCTCTGTAGCGAGCGGGGGGGGGGACAACCCCCCCCACACACACACACACAGTAGCGAGGGGGGGGGGGCGCTGTGACAGCGTTGCTGTGGAAACATGCAACGAGTGTAATCTGTCATGTAGCGAGGGCCGAACTCTGTCCTTGGTAGCGGGGGGGGGCGACCCCCCCCCACACACACACACAGACACAGCCCTGAGTGTGACCTTTCCTTTGAGCCTAAAATGAAGCTTCTACATTGAATTATTCAAAAGTTATAGACGTTTTTCCAAACTGTGCCATTTGGCACAATTTGGCACAGTTCCAAAACGCCTGGGAACAGCCTGAGAACAAAGCTGTGTAAAATATTCATTTTTTGTGGTATTGTTACCAAATTTGGATCTCAGCTGGATAACACTTGGTTCTACATTTCTGTTGCATTTTCCAGCCGGATCGGACAGCTGTGTGTTATTTACAAGCATTTGTATCCAAAAAAACACTGTGTCCAAATTTTTTTTCTTCAAGTTCAGTATGTTTAGATGACTGTAACTCAGTGGCCGGAGCACGTAGAGAGATTATGTTTTTTTTGCCAAAAAATTCAAAGTGTTTTCTTTTAAATGAGACCAACCCCATGAAGATGCTGCAAAGGGTTGAAGAACAGCTTTCGATTTTCTTTGGGCACGTTATTTTTTGGCATTTTTAGGAAAATTGCCCGGAGTGCAAGTGGTTAACAAACAACATATAATTTTTAAATTATGAGGAAGAACAGAGGCCAGATCATTCAGTTTAGAGGCTTCATGTTTAATTTGAGTTTTACCAACTTTTTTTTAATCACTTTGGGATACTTATACATTATATTTTTATTTACTTTGGAGGGAGCAGAAAATGATTCTCTGATGGGGAAGATAGGTGCTAAGTTGAGGGGTGGCAGATGAAGGGGAGCTGCAGAGAGGCGTGTAAGACTGCAACTCTGCTTCCAAAACAATCATGGGCCAAAACAAAGTAGAAAGCCCCAAAACAGGTCAGGTCGTCTGTCCTAATCCATGGCCCACCAGGCCAGACTACAGGACGGATTGGGTGGCCTGCCAAACTCCAAGGACCACCAAACAGATGCACACGGCACTTCAGGTAGCCTACCAAATTCGAAGGGCCACCAGACAGATGAGCATGGCACGCTGGGCAGCCCACCAAAGTCCAAGGGCTACCAAATGGATGAACACAGCACGTCTGGTGGCCTACCAAAGTCCAAGGGGCCACCAGACGGATGAACACAGTACTTTGGGGGCACTGACTTCAGGAGCTTTTAACACAGGAGCTAACATAGGAACTTTATGCTCAGGAGATGACTTAGGAGCCCTAACCTCAGGAAATAATGACATGGAGGTCTTAAACTCAGGAGATGACACAGGAGCTTCTTGCTCTGGAGATAACACAGAAACTTTAAACTCAAGAGATAATGACAACATGGAAATTTTAAGCTCAGGAGCTGACAACATGAACTCTTTAACCTCAGGAGATGACAATATGGAACCCTTAAACTCTGGAAATGACAATAAGGTAACTTTAACTTCAGGAGGAGACAGCAAAGAGTGTTTGACCTCTGGAGGTGTTAACACAAAACTTTTAAACTCAGGGGGTGACAACATAAAATCTTTAAACTCAGGAGAAAACAACACAGGAGTTTCTTGCTCAGAAGAAAACAACATAAAGGTTTTAAACCCAGGAGATAACATAGGAACCTCTTGCTCAAAAGAAAACAACATGGGAGGTTTAAACTCAGGAGATGATGTTGGGGCTCTTTGGTCTGGAGACCACAAAGGAGCTTTTTGCTCTGGGGGCAACACAGAAATTTTTAGCTCTGGAGATTGTTAGGATGCTGAGCATGGTCGGGGAGCCATGCTCACACTTTAAGTTATTTTGGTTATTTTTTGTATTTTCCCCACCTCAGTTTAGTCTGATTATTGTATTTATGTTCATGGTCTTGTCCTCATGTTTTTTTGAGATTCAAAGATTCAAAGATTTTATTTGTCAATACTGCTATACGAACAGGATATACAGGAGAATTGAAATGGTGTCTCTCTCTCTCTTCAGTGGTGTGCACAATATAAAAAAGAAAAAAAGGAATAAGGCTGGAAACAAAGGAAAACATCAACTACAAAAGCAGTCTATGTACAGTAATGCAACCCGTAGTGCAAATGGCGACAAAAGATAGACCCAGACCTCTCATAGTGCAAATAGAGATAAACAATTAGCGATGATAAAACAATGACAAAACCCAGCAATCCTACATACAGAAAACTAGAGATGTAATACCCATAGTTGCAGTTCAATGCAGCAGTGTAGGAGCAGATAGTAACAGGGAGGACTGCACATGATCAGCATAGCAATGACAGGCAGACAGCAGCAGATATGACATTTGTGCAAATGGTTGCAGTTAAAGTGCAGAGACATACAGCAGCAAATGCATTACTGTTGGTGTGCCAGTCTTTCTGTGCCAACAGTTGAGGTAGTTATTGTGTGGGCGATTGCATTATGGTTCGGGGGGAAGGGGAGAGGAAGTGGACAGAGTTCAGGGTCCTGATGGCCTGATGTACGAAGCTGTTTAGCAGTCTTGTGGAGTGGGCCCGGAGGCTCCGGTACCTTTTCCCCAAGGGCAGGGGGCAGAAGAGGGAGTATGAGGGGTGGGAAGTGTTGCCTGCGATGTTGATGGCTCTGCAGGTGAGGCAGGTGAGGTAGATGTCTGAGAGGGGGGACAGAAGGGCACCGATGATCTTGCTGGCTGCTTCGTTTGTCTTTATTTCTGTTTACTATGTTTATCTTCTGAGTTCTGTTTTGGTATCTTAGTCTTAGTTTAGCTTTTCATAGTCTTGTTTATCAGTTTTACGTTTATCATTGACACAGTTATGTTTGGTTAGTTATGTCTGTTTATTATTAGGTTTCTGTCTGGCTATGTCCTCGCTTTAAGTTCACATTTGGATTTTCTTTGTTATTAGAAGAAGAAGCCATCTCTATTGTCATTCAGTCCATCCAGCCAATAATGTACAGTAGAAAAAAAAATATGTTTCTCCTGTCTACAATGCTAATCACATGTAGACTCAGATGGGTTGCTGCCATGCAAGGTGCCGCCACAAAGAACTTCTTCCTCCATTCTATTACACCGAGCACCAAGCTAGAAGGCAGGAAGTACCATTTTTATATGGTCTTTGGTATGACCCAGTCAGAACTTGAACCCTCAACCTCCCGATTGTGAGGCAGATGCTCTATCAGTTAGGCCACCAATCCGGTTATTATTATTATTATTTTATGATCATCATGTTTTTGGTTTTGCCTGGATTTTGTGATGGTCACAATAATGTTTGAGTTTGACGATTTGTATTCTTGTAGTTATGTTATCATGTTCATTCCTATCATGCTTTGAGTTTGGGCTTTTGTTTTGACAGTGTCTTTTGTTTACTTCCCATTTTACGTTATGGGCTTTGTGCGTCGTTTATTATTCACGGCTGTTTTTGATGTCTTGATTACTGATTGTCCAAGGGTGTTTTTGATTTTCTGGTCTTTATAGACACGCCACACTTTGGCCTCAGTGTGGTGATCTACTGTGTTACTGTTTACTTTGTCATGTCATGCCTTGCCACGCCACATCAAGTTATGTCACATTTGCTATTTTGTCATGTCTAGTTTATTTTTGACTTAAAATAAACCACTGCAAACCTCAGCTCCAGTTGTTGGGTCCAGTCTCTCCGTTTGCGCGCCATGAAGGGGTGCAATTCATGACAGAAGAAGACAGCAAGTTTGGACCCAGAGGACTGTGATTGCACCCAAGCTCAGCCTGCACCTTGAGTTGCCCATTCTACTGGAGCCAGAACTGGGCAGAATGACGCAGTCAGATTTGGACTCAGCGGGTGATCCTGTTAGGAGGAAGAAGTGGAGTCGGAATGGGTTGGAGGTGGTGGCCATGATCGAGGACATGGCAAGTGATGCTCAGAGCTGCTCTTCCCGAGAGGATGAGATGCGTTGTTGGGGTGGAGTAGCTACTCTGCTGGAAGAAGGACCAAGCATGCGCTCCCACCCCCATGTGCAGAATCTCTCCTTTTCTCCTCTACCACCGCTGCCATCTGCCTTCTCCTTGCCGGAGCCAGCCTTCCAGCTGCCTATTCTCTCTCCAGCAGAGCAGGGAGAATTCTGCAGCAGCAAGCAGGCTTCAGGGACCCCAGGTGGAAAGAAGGCTCTGGGAGATGCCGTTCCACTTGAAGCCACATACCACCATCTGCTCCAGCTCCTCTTCAGATTGCTCCAGCTGTTCGGGAGGTGCGCGTCACAGTTCCAGCCATTTTTGATGTGCTCACAACAGCTCCAGTCCCGCCTCCTCCTCCCAAGCAGTGGCCCATGCCACTATGGGCTACTTAGAGGATGTCCGCCGCCGAGTGAGTGTTTTTCAGATTCATGCTTGGCTCTGGGTGGACCTGGCTGAAAGGGAGGCTCCAGGAAACATCGCTCCTCTCAGTGTTCCGTTCCAGCTTCTGCACCCACACCACCTTGCCAGGTGATCTCTGCAGCCACCAAGATGGATTTGCCTGAGTTTTCAGCAGCAGCAGCAGCCACAGCAGCACAAGAATTAAGGCAAGTGCCTTTTCATTCTTTAACATCAATAGATGAAATGTCTTATCTTATTCCTGGTGGTGGTGGTGGTGGTGGGGGGGGGGGCTCAGCAACAGCCATCCACTTTGGCTGAGCCCTCATCACCTGCTGCTGCATCCATCCATCCTCACTCGCTTCTCCCCTCTCTGTTTCTTTGAGCACCACGTTGGAGGGGATGACAGCCGTCATGGCTGGGGTTCCGCCAGTACCTGTCACCATGTCTGGGGTTCCGCCAGCTCCAGCTGCCACGTTTGGGGTTACACCAGTTTCAGCTGTCACGTCTGGGGTTCCGCCAGTTCCAGCTGCCATGTCTGGGGTTCCGTCAGTTCCAGCTGCCACATCTGACGTTCTGCCAGTTCCTGTCACCATGCCTGAAGTTTCGCCTGCCATCATGCCTGGTGCTTGGGCTGCAGCAGCTGAGTCACCAGAGTCATGTCAGCGGTGGAACAAGAGTTCAGGCAAGTCCTCTTTTTTGTATTTATTTTGTCAGTATTAGAGACATCTTGCCTTACTCTTGGCAGCAAGACCCAGTTGCAGCTGCCATTTGCTCCTGAGTCTTCCCTGTCGGGTTCCACTGCTGCCAGTTATAGTGACCCGGTGTTTGTCTCTTCCTCCTCATCTGAGGTGGCTGTGTCGGGGATGGATACCCAGGTGGCTGGGCTTGAGACGCCCCGGCCTGAGTCATCTGGTTTCACCGCTGGTCAGCAGTCATCATCTGGTTTTGCTGCTGATCGGTCCTCATCATTGGATGCCAACACCCCTCAGCTGCTGGCTCCCAAGATTCATGCTTCAGTGCCTGCAGTCCACAAAGAGCATGTTTCTCAATTGCTGTCTCCAGGAGGGGATGCATCATGCTCCACAGTCCAGTGGCTCTGGGACACAGGGAGGCAACCCGACACATTATGCTCTTTGGTTGAGTGGCTCAGGGATGCTTGGAGGCCACCTGACACATTATGCTCTTTGATTGAGTGGCTTAAGGATGATGGGAGGCCACCCGGCAGATTATGCTCTTTTGGTTGAGTGGCTCAGGGATGCTGGGGGAGGGGGGGCACCTGAAACATTACACCCTATGGTTTGGTGGCCCAGGGACTCTGGGAGGCCACCCGACATGTCATGTTCTCTGGTCTGGTGGTTCTGGAATGCTGGGAGACCACCGACATGTTATGTTCTCTGGTTGGGTGGCTCAGGGCCTCTGGGAGGCCATCCGATGCATTTCACCCAATGGTCCAGTGGCCCTGGAACTATGGAAGACCACCTGAACTGCCTTGCCTTCTGGTTCGGTGGCCCTGGGATCTCGGTAGGCCACCTGACCCGCTTTGTTTTTGTTGGGCTCATCGGGGCGAGAGATTTGTTTTTGACCCACCTGGCCTTGTTGGGAAGACAAGACAAATGACAAATGACAAATGACAAACATTCAAGACAAATGGTTTTGGGATTTTCCATGGTTACATTACTTCATCACTTAACTCTTTGAGTGTGAGAATTTCCGTGCCCCTAGTGGCAGAGTGCGGCACTGCGCCTGTCTTCTCACTCTGACATGATCGCCTGCCTTGGGGATTTGTACTGATTGTACTGATTTGCCAGGTTCAAAAGGTGGCAGACATCCATTGGAGGACTCAGTGGATGACATGTAATACACCAAAGAAGAAGAACTCCTCATTTCCTTTTCCCGTTTTAGCATTTAGCCCAGAAAGCTAATATGTCCGCGATTGTCACCGTCATTTTTTCGGCATTGTACACCGAAAATAGCCGCGGGATACAAATGAAATTTATGTGGGATAATCATAAGACTTTGTAGATGTGGTACAAACTTTAAATTACCAACAGAGCGCAAAATATGGACCATGATGTGTGAAAATGCAGCGACCATGCCAGCCAACCAATCACCCAGCCAGCCAGTGACATATTATTTGGCCCAGGAAACAAGCATGCAGGCTCAGACAGATTTGAAAGCTTTATTTTGCAGCAATGTTTGTGTGTGGATGCGTGTATGTCGGATATGAGTGTGATGTGGGTGGAGGATGCAGTCAGGACAGAGCAGTACGCCGTATGGCCAGGCAACCCTATAAGAGAGGAGAGCAGGAATTAGCTGGGCAACCACACGGGAGAGTGAAGATGTACTGTGCTTACTTGTAGCGGCGCGGTGGCTGGCGTGGCAAGTCCCAAGCCTTGGAGACAGCGTCCTGCTGTGCGTCCGGGATGATGCAGCAAAGTGGAGGAGCAGCGTGACGAGGGAGAGTGAGTCCGCCGCCAAGGAATCCACCTGTGCACAGGGGAAGACTGAACGGGAAAAGGTAGGCAATAATGACAGCTTACGTGTCAGACGAGTAGTCAGCAGGCCTGATGAGAAGGAGGTTGCTGAGTTGATTATGCAGGGAGACAGACAGCTCCAGGCCGCAGCTCAGGGCAGGATGGAATAAATAGCTGAGCCTAACGAGGAGCAGGTGTGCACACAGCTGAGGTGGAAGCCCGTGAGCCGCAGGTGATGACAGTACTCCCCCCCCCTACCAGCGCCTCCTGGCGCTGGCTTACCTGGGTGTGTCCGGTGGAACTCCACGATGAGGTCAGGATCCAACACCCACGAAGAGCGCACCCAGGATCTCCACTCCGGACCATAACCTTCCCAATCCACCAGATATTGCAGCCCATGACCCCGACTCCGGGAGTCCAGGATGGTGGTAACACCCCACGCCGGGTCACCGTTGATCATCCTAGGCGCAGGAGGAGACCTAGGGGGAGGGCAGAGTGAATTGGAAAGGACAGGTTTGATCTTAGAGACGTGGAAAGTGGGACACACACAGATGGAGGGGGGAGGGCCAAACGCACAGCCACCGGGTTGATGATCTTGGAAATAATGAAGGGGCCGAGGAACCTTGGTGCTAGCTTCTTCTTCTCACCTTTTAGGCTGATGTCCTGGGAGGAGAGCCAAATCTGCTGACCCACCTGGTAGGCAGGAGCCGGCCTTCTGTGGCGATTGGCGGTGGAGCTGTTGCGCGCCGCTGTGCGTAAAAGCGCATCTCTGGTCTTAGTACACACGCTCCGGCAATGCCTGATGTGCGCCTGGATCGAAGGAACGGCCAGCTCACCCTCCTGCTCAGGGAAAACAGGGGGGGTCATACCCCAGGGACGCTCGAAAAGGTGACACCCCAGTAGCAGTGGACCGGGCCGAGTTATGGGCGTATTCCACCCAGGTCAGGTAGGAGCTCCAAGATGAAGGGTTGGACGATGTCACGCAGCGCAGGGCGGCCTCCAACTCCTGGTTCGTGCGCTCACACTGCCCGTTGGACTGGGGGTGGTAACCAGAGGAGAGACTGACTCTAGCCCCCAAGGCACTGCAGAAACTCCTCCAAAACTGGGAGACAAACTGCTGACCTCGATCCAAGACCACGTCCAGCGGAATCCCATGCAGCCTGACGACATGCTGGACCAGGAGATCGGCCGTCTCACGTGCCGAAGGAAGACCCTGAAGAGGCACAAAATGAGCGGCCTTGGAGAACCTGTCCACAATGGTCAGAACCGTGTCATAGGTGTTAGAGACCGGAAGTCCGGTGACAAAGTCAAGGGCGATGTGTGACCAGGGCCTGCCCGGAACCGGCAGGGGCTGGAGTAGGCCCGCAGGTGGAGAGTTCGGAGACTTCACGGTGGCGCACTGAGGACAGGCCCGGACATAGTTGGTAGCGTCCCTCTGAAGACCCGGCCACCAAAACGAGCGTGGCAGCCAACTTGCCAAGCGGGTGATGCCTGGGTGACAGGAGAGTTTGGAGGTGTGGGCCCAGTGGATCACTTCACCCCGAACCACCGAAGGAACATACAGCCTCCTCTCTGGCCCCCCGCCGGGATCCGGCTCCGCCTCCTGAGCATTCAGAATCTTGTCCTTTATGGCCCATGCAATCGCCCCCATGACGCACGAATCGGGCAGGATGGTGTGCTTGGACTTCTCTGGACCCTCTGGGGTGAATTGTCTGGACAGGGCATCGGGCAACCCATTCTTCGAGCCTGGACGGTACGTGATGGTAAAGTTAAAGCGAGTAAAGAATAGTGACCAGCGCGCCTGGCGGGCATTCAGGCGCCTTGCTGACCTCAGGTACTCGAGGTTCTTATGGTCATTCCAGACCACAAAAGGCTGGGCTGCCCCCTCTAACCAGTGACGCCACTCCTGTAGGGCGAGTTTGACCGCGAGGAGCTCCCTGTCGCCGACGTCATAATTTCACTCTGCCGCCGATAGCTTCCTGGAGAAGAAGGCGCAGGGCCGCTTAACTCCATCCACCGGTGATCGCTGGGACAACACTGCTCCCACCCCCATATCGGACGCGTCGACCTCCACCAGACACTGAAGAGTGGGATCAACCTGGGTCAGGACCCGGGAGGACGAGAACTCCGCCTGGAGAGTCTTAAAGGCAGTAGCCGCTTCCTCAGACCACTGAAAAGGCACCTTTGATGACGTGAGGCGGGTCAGTGGGGAGACGATGGCGCTGTAGTTGGGGACAAAGCGCCGATAGAAATTAGCGAATCCGATGAATTGCTGCACCTGCTTCCTTGAGGTCGGCGTGGGCCACTCGACCACCGCTTTAACCTTAGCGGGGTCGGGGAGGATCTGATTGTGGAAGATCACAAACCCCAGGAAGGAGGTGGTCTGGGCGTAGAATTCACACTTATCTGCCTTAATGAACAAACGATTCTCCAGCAGACGTTGCAGGACCCGCCTCACATGGGCCTGGTGCTCCTCGCGTGATCTGGAGAAGATGAGAATGTCGTCGAGATAGACGAAGACGAAAACTCCCAGGAAGTCCCGCAGAATGTCGTTTATAAGGCGTTGGAAGACGGCAAGTGCGTTGGTGAGTCCGAACAGCATCACAAGATACTTGAAGTGGCCGCTGGGTGTCCTAAAGGCCGTCTTCCACTCGTCTCCCTCCCGGATCCTAACGAGATGGTAGGCGCTGTGGAGGTCAAGATTGGTGAACCAGGTCACCCCCTGGAGGGAGTGGAAAGTGGTGTCCATGAGCGGCAGGGTGTAGTGGTCCTTAATCGTGATGTCGTTTAAAGCTCTGAAGTCAATACAGGGACGTAGGGACCCATCCTTCTTACCCACGAAGAAGAAGCCCGCGCCAAGCGGGGACGAGGAGGGGCAGATGATCCCAGCGCTGAGTGACTCCTTTATGTAGGTATCCATCACCTCGCGTTCCGGTGCAGAGAGATTGTATAGGCGGCCAGATGGCAGGGGCGCCCCCGGGCGGATGTTAATTGCACAGTCGTAGGGTCGATGCGGCAGAAGGGACAAGGCTCTGGACTTACTGAAGGCTGCCCCCAAGTCATGGAACTCCTGCAGCACCAGAGTCAGGTCTGGGGGCTCAGAGACCGGGACCGGCAGAGGGGCAGATGAAGCGCAGGCTGCCGACTGGAGGCAGGTGCCCATGCAGAAGGTGCTCCAGGACAGGACGCTGCTGGTTCTCCAATCCAGGACAGGGTTATGCAGCCGCAGCCAGGGGTAACCCAGAATGACATGGTCTGACAAGGAGGGCAGGATGTAGAGGGTCAGATCCTCCCAGTGGTTGCCGGAGACGATGATGGGAACTGGCTTTGTGCGGTGTGTAACTGTGCCCAGAGAAGAGCCTGAGAGCGTTACCAAGTTCAGGGGGTTAGGCAGCAGTTGGCTGGGTATGCCCAAAAGGGTTGCCAGGCTCTTAGAAATAAAATTCCGCTCTGCCCCAGAATCCACCAGTGCGTGAGTGGAATGCCCGGTGGAGTTGTGGCAGAAATGTATGGGCAATGTACAAGAAGATAGCGGATTGGATCGGTTAGAGTCCGCAAGGCCCCCTATTGTGACTCGCGGACCTCCCCGTTTGGCTTCACCGGGCACAGCTCCACGGGATGCCGGTCATCTCCGCAGTACATGCAGAGACCCCGTTCCCGCCGGCGTTGTCTCTCCGCTAGAGGGAGCCTAGTGCGCCCGATGGCCATGTCCTCTGGTTCATCGGCGGACTCCAGGGCTGGTAACGCCAGGGGGCGCGGCTGAGCTGGACGGAGGGAAGCTCCGCGCGAGCGGCTGACAGACTTCCGCTCCGCAGCCCGCTCATGCGGCCTGTTGTCCAGGCTAATCGTGAGCGAGATCAGCTCAGAGAGTCGCACTGGGAGATCCCGACCAGCTAGTTCATCCCTCAGACCTGAATTAAGGCTACGGAGGAAAATGCTGCAGAGAGAAGCCTCTCCCCAGCCCACCTCCTCCGCAGCCACCCGGAAGTCGACCGCGTATTCCGCCGTGGACCGGGCTCCCTGTTGGAGACTGAAGAGCCGGTCCGCGAGGACGCTGTCGAGTCGGGAATGATCAAAGACTTCTAGGAAGTCCCGCACGAACCGGTCATACGAGAGGTTTGCGTAGCTGGGCTTCGTCATTACAGCGTAAGCCCAAGCTAACGCTGGCCCCTCGAGAAGGTTAGCCATGTACCCGATTTGGCTATGGTCTGAGGGAAAATCCCCGGGGACGCGCAGAAACACCGACTCACACTGCAGGATAAACCCCTTCGCTCCACCGAGTTTCCCGCTGAAGCGAGCAGGAGTTGGGATAGGTGTGAGGCAGGTAGGCGCTCCTGAGCTAGGCTGGCCGGCCGTGGAAGCACCCGGAGCCGCACCGCCAAGAGGACCCGGAGGGAAAGGCCGCGGAGGGTCCAGGCAGTCTAACCGATTAATTGAGGTTAGTTGGTTCAAAATCACCTGCTGCTGATGAGCTATCAAATCTACCCGAGCCTCGAGGGTGGTAAAACGGTGTGCGAGCCCGCTGTCCGCTGGGCCGCTTTGCTGGAGCCGTACTGACATATTATTCGGCCCAGGAAACACGCATGCAGGCTCAGACAGATTTGACAGCTTTATTTTGCAGCAATGTTTGTGTGTGGATGCGTGTATGTCGGATATGAGTGTGATGTGGGTGGAGGATGCAGTCAGGACAGAGCAGTACGCCGTACGGCCAGGCAACCCTATAAGAGAGGAGAGCAGGGATTAGCTGGGCAACCACATGGGAGAGTGAAGATGTACTGTGCTTACTTGTAGCGGCGCGGTGGCTGGCGTGGCAAATCCCAAGCCTGGGAGACAGCGTCCTGCTGTGCGTCCGGGATGATGCAGCTAAGTGGAGGAGCAGCGTGACGAGGGACAGTGAGTCCGCCGCCAAGGAATCCACCTGTGCACAGGGGAAGACTGAACGGGAAAAGGTAGGCAATAATGACAGCTTACGTGTCAGACGAGTAGTCAGCAGGCCTGATGAGAAGGAGGTTGCTGAGTTGATTACGCAGGGAGACAGACTGCTCCAGGCCGCAGCTCAGGGCAGGATGGAATAAATAGCTGAGCCTAACGAGGAGCAGGTGTGCGCGCAGCTGAGGTGGAAGCCCGTGAGCCGCGGGTGATGACAGCCAGCCCCCCTTTGTCAACAGTAAGTGACTTATTTCATTTTTTAATGTATTCATATACTTTGAAGATAAGATGATGAGGTACCTCTGTTAAAAAAAAAAGAAAAAAAAACGGTGTCAAAAGACTGAACCATTCTTTCTGTAAATATGTCTAAAGTCCAGTTTTGACTGAGTTGTGGAATTTAAAGAGGTGCCGTGACATTATGCAAATTAGATGCATAAATTTATTCCTAACTGAAACTTTGGATCATATTTTACATCTTTCTAATTGACAGTAAGCCATTATCTCTTGCACCTTTCAAGTTATAGCCTTTGAAATCTGAACTATTTTGTTGACAAAAAATATTTACCACTCTTGACCACTAGGGGTTATGTCGCAGTTCGGCAACATACACACTCAGAGGGTTAATGGGATTTTGTGTTTTTACTGCAGCAAAGGCTACTCTCACCAGTCCTCTTTTGGACAAAGACCTGATGCTGCATTCATCAGTTCAGGCTTCAGAAACTGGAACAAGGCCACTGAAAAATTCACAGCACACCAAAACTCTCAAGCCCACCACCGCTATGTAAGTGTGAGTGCACATCAGACAAATCCCATCAGTGCCCAGTTATCCAGCACATGAGGTAAACAGCAGGAGGTAGCAAGACATTGCATAGCAAAAATTGTTAGTTCTGTACAGCATGTAGCACGACAGGGTAAAGACTTAAGAGGCCACACTACTGAAAGTGGTAATCTCTATCAGCTCTTGAAACTTAGGACAGAAGAGGATGACCCAGTACTGCAAAAGTGGTTAACGGAGCACAGCACAATGTACACAAGCCCCAAATCTCAAAATGAAATTCTGAATATCATGGCTAATACCATAATTTGAGGCATTGTAGCTGGAATTAGGTGTCTTCTCATTGTTCAGTCTTCAGTGATTGTTGATGCTACTCAGGATGTTTCTGGTGCTGAGCAGGAGATTGTCTGTCTGCGCTATGTGGACCATGACCTTGTCTCACACGAGGAGTTTGTTGGGCTGTACGAGGTGTCTGAGACAACAGGCCAGGGCATAGCAATGATGGTTGTTGATGTGTTGTTGAGGCTTAATCTACCTATGTCTTGTTTATGTGGGAAGACTTATGATGGCTCCTCAAACATCGCAGGTTGGTTGACAGGCACACAGGCAATACTGAGGAGGCAGCAGCCATTAGCCCTCTATGTGCATTATGGTGCTCACTGTGTAAATCGAATTACACAGGCTGACTGCATGTCCTCCCCACTGATTCGGTACTGCCTTTCTTGGGTCCACCAGTTAGGTGTCCTCTTTGGTCAGTCAGGCAAGTTCAAGAGCATGTTTGAAAACATTGCTATGTGTGAAGATATGAGTGAGTATTAACAAGCCTCGAGGAGATGGTAGAAAACACATCCAGGACAGGTTCAACTGCCAGTGGCTTATTTGAACAATTCAGCAAAGGAAATACTGTGTTGGGTCTCACACTCGACACTGCTGTTGTTGGAGAGCTGGAATGTCTGAACATTTCTCTACAAAAGAAAACCCAGACTGTCTCAGCTATCCAGGCTGCAGTTAATTGTGTGAGGTCTTCTCTTGAGGGAAAGATAAATGACAAGAGCTACCTTGCACTATATAAGAAAGCTACAACATTGGTTGACTCCATTGGAGTCATTGAATCTATTCAGTTGAAACATCCAAGACGCTTTGCTTGGAAACCAATAGATTACTGCAGGGCAGAGTTCTTTAAACTGTTGGACAGTGTGGAGGTTCACTTTGGTGAGCACTTTGACCAGGAGACTCTAAAGCTTCTGCAAAAGGTGGAGAGTGCACTCCTCACTGGGGAATTAGATGACTCTCTAGATCAGTACCCTGAGCTAAACAGACCTCCTCTCTCCTTGCAGTTGCCCGTCTTTCACAACAAATACCCATGTAGCAGCAGTGTAGAGGCAGCAGAGATTCTTAGGGTGCTGCTAGTGGAAGTGAGGGGGTTGTTCAATCAAGTGGAAGTACTCATCAGAATTGTGTTGGTAGTGCCAGTGTCATCATGTGAAGTTGAGAGGAGTTTTAGTGCACTGTGCAGACTTAAGAGTTGGCTTTGGGTTACTATGGTCCAAGACAGACTGAACAATGTGGTTGTCTGCAATGTCCATAAAGAGAGACTGGACAAACTGAACATAAAAATGATCTGCCAGGAGTTTGTTGGATCCAGTGACACCAGAAGAAAACCATTTGGTTCTTTTGTTTCGAGAGAGGGAGACCAGTTTGTTGTTACATGGTGTTTTAGAGAGTGTGCAAGATAGTTCCCCCTTCTGTTAGGAGCCAAAGAGTGCATTTACTTCAAGATACTTGGCCCATTTCCTGTACAATTGCTACTATATGAAAAACAGCCGGGCAGTGCAGTGGAGGAGTGGTTAGCACTGCGGCAGCACAGCAACTCACCCCTAGCCGGGGGATCCTGGATTCGATCCCAGCCCCCAACCAACAGTGATCTGTGTGGGGTTTGCATTTTCTCCCTGTGTCTGCGTGGGTTTCCACCGGGATTTCTCCGGTTTCCTCCCATGTGCCATAAACATGCAAGTTAGGTTAATTGGCATCAAACTGGGGATTCTAATTTGTCCTTAGATATGAATGTGAGAGTTAATGGTTGTCTGTCTCTCTGTGTTGGCCCTGCGATGGGCTGGTGATCTGATCAGGGTGTACCCTGCCTCTCTCTGAAAGATGCTGGGATAGGCTCCAGCCCCCCGACCTGAAAAGGATTAAGCGGAAGAAGATGGATGGATGGATGGATGGATGAAAAACAGCCAAATAACTAAGTAAAATATTGTAGATGTAATAAAAATGCATATATGACCCTTTAGATAGTTATTAGGATGTGTTTAAGTGCACATTCCCTCATTGCAGATGCAAACTGTTTTCTTATCTGGCATCAATGATGATGAAAAATCATCAGGATAAAAAAAGGAGGGGGACATTTCTGTTTTTATTGTAAATAATACATTTTGAATGATAGAGTAATATTTTCAGCATTTTTCACTGGAGAAAAGTGGTTCAAATACACTGTTGCCCATAAAGTTTGTGTATTTTTGTTAATTTTTTCTATATTTTGCTGACAATTGTGTATTCCTTTGCTTATTTTGTTTATTTTGATGCATTTTTTGTCTATATTCATTTCTTCAGTCATGAGTCTTTTTTCCTCCACAAAAAGAAACATTAGTAATAATGGATGGGTATTAACCCAATGACTGCCACAGGCGGTCCATAGCGCCATAAGCCCCTAGTAGTCAGGGTTTTATCAAGAAAATATTCAGTTCAGATTTCAGGGATAAGCTATAACTTGAAAGTGGTAGAAGATAATGGCTTACTGTCAATTAGAAAGATGTAGAATATGAGCCAAAGTTTGAGATAGGAGTAAATTTACGCACCTAATTTGCATAATGCCACGGTAGCCATATCAAATTACATAACTTTCAGTCAGAAGTGGACTTTGGACATATTTACACAAAGAATGGTTTTGTTTTTTGTCACTGTTTCTTGTTTTGGGCATTTTGTTATCTTATCTTCAAAGTATATGAAACAGAAAATCAGTTATAATATAAACAGACAGACAAATTCGTCACCGCTGGCCGGGCGGCTTGCTCACTTTGTCCTTTTGCGGCATCCTGGTCGTTATTTTCTCTTCTGTCAGTCATTTTATTTTCCCCCTCACATCCAGAAACTGTTATGATTATTTCACCTCAATTTCGCTTTTTTTCTGCTGCTATTTATTGCATATGGTGACATGGCATTGGCACAATTGTTCTACCCTGTCATGAACCAAGTCAGTGTTTCCTGTAGGCTCGGTTCTGACTGCTCTCTGTGGCTCGGGTGTTGAGTGATTTATATATTGTGTTATCTTTTGAGTTCTTGTTGTGTTTATGTCTGTGTTCTGTTTCTTTTCCATGCCTGTAGTCACTGCTCTGGCCGGCGGCTGTTAGGCAGCCTCTTTGACCCACTTTTGTGTGGGCGTTGTCTAACATTCGCTGGTCCGACCATGCCAGCTGATTTCACTCCTGTCAATGATTTTCCCGTGCCTTGCCAAGGTGCTCCCAATCTGTTGTCCAGCAGTGCTTGTACTTAGGTGGCCTTTGCCAGTCAAGCATTGCTGGACCATTGAGCTGTGCCATACAGACGTGATCGCTGTATGTGCCTCATCATATTCCTCTAAGTTACGGATTAGCCACTTTCTCGTCTAGCCCTGGATTCCCGGTGTCCTTTGAGTGATGTCGGCTCTGGGACACCAATTGTGGTTAATCCGTTTCTCCACCTGCTTTTGCTGGGCGATGCCGGCCTCCGAACACCAGCTGTAAGTGTGTTTTTGTGTTTTTGTAAATCTTCACCCTTTGAACTGTTTGTCGTTTCTTTAATAAATGTGTGGTTGGTGAAACCTTCACATAAATCCCATTCTTCCTGCTCCTCCTCCATGCACTGCGTAAAAGAGCATGGGGAGGTCCATGACAGAACGGTCCAGCCATAAAAAGGATTTAGCAGTTTACACCGGCACACACCCTTTTCATTTTTGGACAGTCTCTTTTTTATTCATTCACCTGTGCTGGAGTTGGCCATGGATGCAGTGGATCTGAGTTATTTGATGAGCCTGGGATGGGAATGCTTCCGAGCGCTGATGGACATAGACAGGCTCATCTCCTCGGTGAGTGGATATTCCACCCCGGAGGACATCCTTTGGTATGTGAGTCTGGCGGAGGCCGAGGTCCGGCGATGTTCTCAGCTCGCGGAGCACCCGGAGGGAGCCAAGAGGATTTTCCCGTTGGCTGCACTGCAGCGCGAGCACAGCGAGAGGGTGAGGAGGTACCCTACGAAGACAGGGCTTGCGTTGAAGGGGAGGCACTCCCGGGGCTCCGTCGCTCCCGCTCCATGCCAGAGTACTACGCCCACTCCCGCTCCACCGAAACCAGCACCAGCTTCCCGTAGACAGCATCATCCTGCGAGGAAACACCGGGAGAGTCACTCATCGTCTCCGGCAGCTCTCTTCCCTTCAGCTGCCGTGAGGTCCGCTGAGGTCATCCCGGGAGTGCCCACCTCCATCGTCGTGGAGACAGTTCCTCCACAAGCCTTCGTTGGGGCCCACATTGCCGCTGACATGGAGAGGGATGGCTGTCTGCCACCTGCAGCTGGAAACATCAAAGACCGGGATGACAGGCAAGTATTTTTTTCACTCTTAACCATCTAATGACACTGAATCTTGCTTGTCTCCTGAGGGAGAGGCCAGTTTCAGTAGTCCGCTGGGTTCTCTCCTCCAGCTGCAAATATTAATTCTGTTCTTGCCCTCTCCATGCCTCCTTCAATTTTCCCTGAGTGTCCATCGGCCCTGGAACCTGGCCACTGGATGATGGAGGAGCCTGAGGCCCTGGATGATCCTGCTCCAGAGCCTGCACGAAGCCAGTCCTCAGCCCCCTCGTCGGGTCCATCGCCAGCGGGGGATACTTCACCTGAAGACATAAGGACTGTTATTACCACCTTGCCAGCTGCTGAAGCAACTGCAACCGATTGGGAGCCTGAGCTTGCCCTCCTGGCGGCTGGGCCCGAGTCTTCATCATTGGGATCGACGGAGTCTTGGACGGCGGTGGAGCTCGAGCTCAGGCAAGTTTTCTCTCTTGTTTTTCTTATGTCAGCTTTGGAGAAATCTTGCCTAGCTCTAGATGATGGGAGTCAAGTGCAGCCCTTAGCTGCATCTGAACTCACTTTGCCGGGCTCCGCTACTGCTGGTGACCCTAACCACCCTTTTTCTCCTGTCTCTGAGCCTTCGTCTAGGGTCGTCGGAGAGGGTGCGCCATTGCCAGAGGTCATCGCGGGTCCAGTCCAACCAGTGGAGGACGCCGCTACTCCAGCTTCTCCTGCCAGGGTCGTCTGGGTGCTTCTGATAGATTGTTTCCTCAGCTTGGTGCTCCTGCGGGTTAGCCTGCTCACCGTGGGTGCAGCATTGGCCCGGTCGGGGTCCACCGGCTGATGCTGCAGAGCTTCAGCTGGAGTCCACTACGGGTGCGGCAGAGCTCCAATCGGGAGCCACTGCAGGTTCTGCAGAGCTCCAGCCGGGAGCCACCACGGGTGCTGTATTAGCCCGGTTGGGGTCCACCGAGGGTACAGCATTGGCCTGGTCGAAGTCCACTGCGGGTGCAGCTGTGTCCCAAGCGTGGACCACTGAGGGTGCTGCGGGTCTGCCTGAGGATGCCATGGCCCCCTTATCCTCCCCGCCCGACGCCGTGGGGGTTCCCTCCCTACGGTCCAGTCACCCATCAGTAAGCCTCCCAGTGGGCAGGCATCCTCCTGCTTCACCCCTTTGGTCCTGGTGGCTTAATAATGCTGGCCGGCCTCCGGACGGACTGAGTCTCTGGGCTAGATGGCCCGTGTTTTCCGGTAGGCCACCGGACTCAGTTCGCCGGACTGCCTGCTGGGCCTGGGACTCTGGGCGGCCTCCTGAGCCTCCACGTCTTTGGACTTGTGGGGGTTAATTGTGGGCCCTGGGTGGAGTATTGTGTTTCCTCCTTTCCTGTTTCCCCTACCTCCCACCCTGGGGTTATTTTTTACTGTTGTTCTTGTTGGGGGGGGAGGGGTGTCCTCGGGATGTTACCCTTGGTGTCTGGAATCCACTCCTAGAAGGTGGGGGCTCTGTCATGAACTAAGCTGGTGTCTCCTGTAGGCTCAGTTCTGACTGCTCTCTGTGGCTCGGACATCGGGTGATATATGTATTGTGCTATCTTTTGAGTTCTTGTTGTGTTTATGACTGTGTTCTGTTTCTTTTCCGTGCCTGTAGTCACTGCTCTGGCTGGCAGCTGTTAGGCAGCCTCTTTGACCCACTTTTGTGTGGGCGTTGTCTAACATTCGCTGGTCCGACCATGCCAGCTGATTTCACTCCTGTCGTTGATTTTCCTGCGCCTCACCCAGGTGCACCCAATCTGTTGTCCAACAATGCTTGTACTTAGGTGGCCTTTGCCAGTCAAGCATTGCTGGACCATTGAGCTGTGCTATACAGACGTGATCGCTGTATGTGCCTTGTCAAATTCATCTAAGTTACGGATTAGCCACTTCCTCATCTAGCTGTGGATTCCTGGCGTCCTTTGAGTGATGTCGGCTCTGGGACACCAATTGTGGTTAATCCGTTTCTCCACTTGCATTCGCTGGATGATGCCAGCCCCCAAACACCAATTGTAAGTGTATTTTTGTAAATCTTCACCCTTTGAACTGTTTGTTGTTTCTTTGATTAATGTGTGTTTGGTGAAACCTGCACGTAAATCCCATTCTTCCTTCTCCTTCTCCTTCTCCTTCTCTTTCTCTGTGTGCTGCGTAAAAGCACACGGAGAGGTCCATGACATACCCAGTCACATGGCGATGGCGTCGATAGCAGGTGAACATCAACCAGCTTTGCACACCCTCTGTTATAATAAAATGAAGATACTTACCTTCATAAGCTAAATAATGTCATGAATCTGGGTTTGGAGGCCAAACCCGATTCTGACTCATGGTTATGCCTTGACCTAATTTCCTCCTGACAGCTTGGGCACACCCCCTCCTCCTGTCAAACTTCGTCAGCTGCACTGTCACAGGTGTTCACACATACACACTCCCACACGCACACACACAAGCACATGCTCCATTCACTCTCATTCACACACGCTCTCACACGCCAGATACCAATCATACTGCCCACGCATTTTCACACCGGCAATCTCTTTCCTCATTAGCTTTTGCAGTATATGTTTGCTCCGCCGGGGTAAAAAGATTGTCGGGGCATCCATCCTCGTTCATGGCAGCAACCTCTCCATGTATGGAGCAAATGCTTCTTCAGTCTGCTTTCTCAGTCTTGTGATCAAGTAAGATCTAGATTTATGTACAAACTCTTCTTCTCTGGTGAGGTTTCAGGATGGTTCTATGTCCACCATAAGTCCTCCAAGGCAAGAGCAGTAAGTTATACGTGTCCGCCACCTTGTGAGGTGGAATCCTTTGTACAACTTAAATCAACTGGGGAGTTTTTGGCCATGTCATAAAACATCACATGACAGGTGCAGCGCTGCACCTGTGGTAGTGGGGGCGCAATCTGTCCATGAAATCTTGCCACAAGAAGGGTTAACCCCTTGCACTCTGGTCAATTTCCCTAAAAACGCCAAAAAATAACGTACCCAAAGTAAATCAAAAGCTGTTCTTCAACCCGTTGCAGCATTTTCATGGGGTTGGTCTCATTTAAAAGAAAACACTTTGAATTTTTTGGCAAAACAGTCATAATCTCTCTAAGTGCTCCTGCCACTGAGTAACAGTCATCTAAACATACTGAACTTGAAGAAAATAAATTTCGCCTGGGTGTTTTTTTGGATACAAATGCTTGCAAATAACACACAGCTGTCAGATCCGGGCTGGAAAATGCAACAGAAATGTAGAACCAAGTGTTATCCAGCTGAGGTCAAAATTTTGTAACAATACCACAAAAAAATGAATATATTTCACAGCTTTTTTCTTAGGTTGTTCCCAGGCGTTTTTGAACTGTGCCAAATTGTGCCAAATGGCACAGTTTGGAAAAACGTCTGTAACTTTTGAATGATTCAATATAGAAGCTTCATCTTGGGCTCTAATGAAAGGTGAAGGGCTGTGTGTGTGTGTGGGGGGGGTTGTTTATTCATGAATGAATGAATGAATGAATGAATGAACAAGCCCCACACACAAAGAAGCATGCCACGTAAAAAAATATGTGGCTTTTTTTTTACAAGAAAAAATAACCTACAGTGCATTAAAAATTATACTAAAATATCTCTAATGTAGAAGATAACAACTCCCACCCCCCCGCTACAGAGGACGGACATCGCCCATCGCTACATGACGGAAAGCGGTGACGGTGCACCGCAGTCTACTACACACAGTTGTACTAAAATATCTGCAATATATCTGCAATCTGCTACAGAAGAGTAGCAGGGGACGGGGGTGGGGGCATTCACAACATGACGGGGGGGGCCGGGTCCGTCATGTTGAGATAACGCACAGTTGTAATTTACCGATCGGTCAAAAGTCATTTGGATTACAATTTTCAGGGATAAAGAATAATTTAGCTTATAACACTTACCTGTCCACAACAGTAGTGTCGTTGGCGATCTTCTTTTCCTCATTGTCAGACGAACATGACGCTGGTCCGCTTGTTACGGACTCGTGGTTCTGGTCACGCGACCCGGTCAAAACATAATTCCATTATTGCGGTTTTGCGCTTCCATGATTGCGGTTTTGGCAAACGATTTTTCAAAACAAATAAGAACAGTAGTAAGAAAAAAAGACTGGCGAACACGTGTGTGTCACCCAGCGGCTCAGACAAAACAGATTTTATGCAAGGGACACACGCTTTTGAACTTCTGTGCTTTCTGCTGCACATTCACCAACCACAATGCTCCGCACTGTGTGTCTATATATATATACTGTATATATACTGTATATATACAGGTCTAACCACAAAATGTGGTTAGACCTGTAAACCTAACTACACTTTTTACAGAAGGACATGTTTTTAATATAAAGTGATTCACTCGTTATGTTTACACACACAACCTCATGATAAAAGAATAAGTGAATTTTTGCTTGACCAGCAGCATTCATTGGACTTCATACCGAGCTTTTTGAAACAAAGTTTAGCATTGCATGTCTGTCTACCCCTAATATGTGCAAGTAGTATCTCGCTGCTCTTGAATTGACTTCAGTGGAAATATTACAGTGTGATAGCTTTTCATTGCATATACTTGTTTTAAAGTAATACTATGTAAGATTTTCACCGTAAATTATGCTTCCAAATTTATTTTGATGGTACATCAACCTTTAACTGGGTGAATGTCACTTCCCCGATAGCCTGAGTGAACCCACATTGCCTGCAACACCCACTGTATACTTTTGGTAAGAACACTAAAAGGACTACAACTTTGGCAACTATGACCTCAGTCCCAACAACCAATCACAGAGCACAACTTTAGGTGCCAGCAACTAAGCACCCTATAATTGACTGTTGGGACTGAGTTCATAGTCGTAATTGTTGTAGTCTTTTCAATGTTCCTACCTGGAACAAGAAAGTTGCATTGTGCTGCTTTGAATACTTTTACTCTATGACTTCAATTATTTGCCTGAAGAGAAGCCATTTAAGATGTGTCCAGAAGTGATTTAAGGTAAAGTACAGAAAACACCAGAGGGTGTGCTGTGGTGTTTGTCTGCAGACTGAGACACACACACTAACACAGTCATACACTAACACACAGACCCACTGACAGACAATCGTATGACTCGTTTCACCTAGGCATAATAATGTGTTTTGATTTCAACACACTAAAAACCCTGATATTTTTAGCTTTTTTCCTCAACAGTGGTTCACCTTTACATTACATTTTTCAGCTAATTTTATTTTTTATTCAGTGGGATATTGTATATGTGAAGATCAAAAAAGGTAATAAATAAATAACATGGAAAGGCAGTCATTATCAACTACTTTCATTTATGTGAGAGGGGTTAACAAAAGTGATATAGATAACATTCTGGCCTCCTGACTAGTAGATGTCACACTTACTCTTACACCAACTGATTGGTAAAGACATGTGACATTAACTTAGTTATGCTATTGGCTGTGACTGGCTGTGACACCTTTACCAGCCATAGATATGTTAAACACTGGATTAGCCATAGGACATCCCATGTCCTAGGCTTGATTTTATGATTACATTAAATACAACAAACAGTTGTGTGACCTGGTATGCTGCAGGTGCTGTCAGCCGTTATGATCACCCACAGAATATGGCACCTCCCTTTGCCATGAAAATGTTAGACATGTCCTATCTAGTGTATCATATGTGTATGTTACTGCATTCTCTTTATGCAGCTGCTCAGATGTGAATATCATGATTATTTTGGTCCTCTAAAAAAATTAAAAAAATATTTTTTAATCAATATGTTGGTTTTTTTTTTGAAGAATATAAAGGCTTTAATTCTGCACCTTTCTGAACACTTTACTGATTTAAGAGAAAGTGATATTAAGGAAAGGAAAGACAAGGCAAAGGGGCACAGTCTTAAATGTAACACATTTTAATAATTGTTACAGAAACAACAGTAGATTTATTGGCAACCTTTTTTTGCAGACTAATTGGCTTATATGAAGTAGAGAGGGAGGAAAGAGCAATCCAATTAGGAACACTGAAGTACCTCTAAAGACTCAACTCAGCCAACAGCCATCTGATTTTCAGATGTTATATGACTTTGATGCTGGTTCCATGTTGGTTATCAGGTATTCAGAATAAGACTGCTGATTGTCTTTGTGATTAAAAAAAATGTCCATTATAACAGCTGCAAGTTCAGGTAGTCATACAGGAGTGAAAACACCTGTGCAGTGTTAGAAGAGAGCATACAGTTCCTCCTCAGATTTTGGCTGAAATAACTATTTGTTATTATCACCCACCCCGATGAGTCACTTGGGTAGAGTGGTCGGTGCCATCTGCGGACAGCCAGTCAGCTATGTCCTTGCTCTAACTCGACAGGGAATGTGGCTACAGCCACCAACCTTGGTATATAGGTTGATCTTGAGACTAGCACATACGGCTATATTTTTTTCTGGTCCAAAGGTCAAGGTCAGAATGCCATACAAACTATATATCTACAACAAAGAAAGCTAGAGTCACCAAACTTGGTATACAGGTTCACCTTAGGATCCTGACCTTTGACTATGGGTTTGGAGTCAAAAGGTCAAAGGTCAACATGTGCATTCACTATGTCCTTTTACTGTGGAACAAGTAAAGCTAGGGTCACCAAACATGATACATAGGTTCACCTAACTATGACTTTGGTTTTGAGATTGCAAGGTTAAAGGTCAAGGTCAAAATGCCATATTAACTGTATCTCAAGAATAACAAATGCTAGTGTCACCAACCTCAGTACACTTGTTAACCCTGACCTATGACAATGGGTTTGGGGTCACACTGTCACAGGTCAAGGTTTTAAATCTACAGGGCTGCAAAAGGTATTGGTCTGCATCTTGGTTGAATGCATTCTAGTTACACTTTGCAGTGAGAATATATTGACAAAAATATGAATTGATCTGTTACAAATTACAGAAAACTGAGGACAAAGCATACTGTATATGCATATAACACCACTGTGACACTGAAAATTACAAATTGTGATGAAGACACTTTTTAAACAGTGGAGATATTTTTTAATTGTGTTTGTCCATCCTGCTTTATGTCGTGTCTTGCACTGCAGCTAAAAACATTATAAAATGAGGCCTGTTAGTTTTATTGCTTTATTTGTCTATTGGTAATTGGATAATGCATTACAATTCAAGTTTTTTGTTTGTTTGTTTGTTTTAAGAGACACTAAAGAGCAGTTCAAAAACTACATATGTTCTTCCTTTTTTTCCAAAAGTACCTTATTTATGAATCTTATCAAAGTTATTAGGAAGAACTAGGCTGGTACATATCCATCCAACAGTGTTTAGATTTAAGATTTCTACACTTGAACACTAAAATACTAGAATAACACAGAGAGTGAATTAAAGGTATGGGATATTAGGGAACTCATCTGTAGCATCAATGTCTCCTCAAATCAATCCAGATCACTTTCCTCCATTTTACAGGGATTTCATTTTTTTTTTAATTCTACAAGAATCTCACTTGTTTTCATATTAACTACCCTCACTCAAGGCCTGACCAAGAATGTTTTTCCCAGGACCCCAGTGTAAACAGTTGCCTCTTGCAGAGATGGTAAGGATCATAATTTGCTTTTAAAGGCTAAAAGGGACCATTAAAACTCGGAGTCCGGATCCCCAGTGTGGACAGTTCATGTGGATAGCATCTGCCCTATGGGAAACTAATGTTCTTAAAAGGTCATAAACTTCTTAACTAGATGGGTTTATGGCTTTTGACAGATACCAGACCCCTTTCCAGATATCACAGACCTAAAGAAATTATCTGCAGCTCAACAGTACCTCCTAGTGGATACCTACGAAATGTGTTTCATTATGTATAATCTGACTGTCAATTCTTACTAAACATTAATTTTCTTTCAGCTTATCATCTCCCCTGGATCCTAAGGACACTGAAAATCATCCTTTTGATCACCGACCAGAGTTTGCAGTAATTCATTAATCCTTGATCTAAATATGAGTGCATGTATTATAAACATGTATAAGAAATGTTATGTTCATGAGTGTTAGTCAAATGATTGTTAATATTAGTAGTAATGGTATAAATGCATGATCCCTAAATATTAGCCAAGTCACTTAATTTAGATCTCATATTGAGCACCTAATTTTATAAGAACTGAATGGGTATTAATTCTTGTCCACTATCATTCCTGGCCCCCCAGCTTTCTCTCCCTTTCATGGGATAATGCCCCTTTTCATTTGATTGGCTGCTCCCAAACAAAGAAATGTTTTCACATTGGATAACGGCCCATTTGAACTCCTCTTTATGAAAGTTGATTGGTCTGTCTTGTGACCGGCCCCTGTTTTATGACCCAACGGCGCACTCAGTTAAGAGTGAGGAGCCGCCCTGCATGTTAGACAAGAGAATAATATTAGAATTATTAGAATAATAAACAAAGCAGCTTACAGGGAACCAACAAACCCACTTTTTCTTAAACTAAAAGCTCTCAAGTTGAAAGATCTGGTTGACTTTAAAACTGCAATAATAATGTTTAAAGTGAAGAATCTATCACCGCCCGCAAATATCCAAAAGTTGTTCCAAAAAAGGGAGAAACAATATCATTTCAGAGGAACATGTATATTTCAAAAACCTACAGTGAGAACTACCACCAAGCAACACTGTGTTTCAGTGCAAGGAGTCAGATTATGGAACGCTTTTGGACCTGAATTAAAATCATGTACAACGCTTGGACAATTTAAACTAAAACTAAAGGAAGAAATACTCCAAACATATATACAAGATAACATGTAAAATCACATAAGGATTGTCATATCCAGCCTGTGTTGTGTTGTAGCTTAGTTTTTTTTTTTTTTTTTTTCTGTCACACTTTGTCTTAGCTTCGTTTCTTTTTTTTTCTCTCTCTCTCTTTTTGAATTGTAATCGCCCTTGTCTTGTTTTTTTTTTTTTTTTCTTTTGAATTCTTGGATGGAATATGGGTGGGCAATATAAGCTGCGGCTTCAGCCATCACCCATTTCGGATAACTTATGTTGAATTGTATAATCAGAGGAGTTATTGTCTAATTTGACCTTGTTGAATTTTCTTTCCCCCTTTTGTTATATTATTCAGTTCCTTTTAACCTGTACTATCCGAAATAAAGATTCATCATTCATCATCATTCATTCATTCATTCATTCATTCATTCATTCAAAAGAAGAAGAAGAGAGAAAAGAAAGAAAAAATCTAGAAAGAAAGAGGAAAGAATAAGAGAAATGATATAGAAAGAAAAGAGAAGTTTAAGATTAAGATTAAAGAAGCAGAATAGCGATCTAGATCTCAGAGAAAAGTTTGTTTCACTTCTTCAAAGTTCCTCGTAGTCTTCTTTTATCTAAATTGTTCTGTGTGACGTTTGTCAAATCCTGCGCTAGTTTTCTCATTTTTTTCTGGTTACTGAGGAGAAACCATCTTTTTCTTACGAGCTCGTCTTCTTAAATAGAGAGTCAAACTCTCAGAATAATTTTTTCTTCACCTCAGAAGCCATTCTTATCCTAGTAAATGTTTTTTCTTAGATTTTCTGACTTTTCACGCCGTTAAAGTGGACCTTTAATTTTCCTAATTTAAAGTGAACAGAGATCGTGTTTTTGGACTCTCTTTCCGGCCTCATACCCGCCTGACTGAGAAGTTTCTCCTTCAATTTTTTTGGTCTATCCCGCGGCCAGAGACCTCACAAATTCTGACTCGTTGCCAAGGACTTTTCACGCCGCTCTGAGACAGCCTCCACTGCCCTCAGCTGAGTCTGCACTTCCTACGGTTGGTTGTGAACATCAAGGAGCCTTGCAGCGGTCGCTCCATCTCTGGGTCCCAATGATCAAGACTGAGCCGGTACCGACTCGCTGAACACATGGACCTTCAGCTGTTCATAAGTGAGACTCCCATTTTCCTATCTGCTGGGCTAAACGTGATGTCCTAACATTCAAATTACAATTGAACATAAACAGTATTTCATGGTACAATTAGTCTCTCAGCCATAGGATAAAGTTATAAACTGAAGGAAGACTCTTAGTCATTTTAAGTAACTTCCCTTCATTTTTGTAGATTAATTCAGAAGTCCATTTTTAGATAATCAGCTTATGAATTTTCCACATAAAATTGTGTTCTGTTTTGTTAGACGTTTCAGCCTTCATTTACCGTTGAAACATAAGTCTGGTTTCTCCTTGGTTCTACAAAGGTTTAACATTAGATTTTATGTTCAGGAATCCAATAACAGTTGCTATGATATCGCCGCATGTTGTCATTTGAATCTGTTTATCCATCATTTGAATGGATAAACAGAGTTAAGAGATAAAAATGAATATCCATCATATCATGTAACCTGAATGAGTTTAATAAAAGGGTGAATGAGAGAAGTTGAAGTGTTTTCCTTTCACATATATATGTTTCTTAGATCACAGCAGGAAAAGAACTCCCTTAAATTTTGAGACTGATCCATTAAGTAATTGAAGGTACAAAATTAATTAAAACTAAGTTTAATATACAGTAAGTGTCCTTTAGGACTGGTGCCCCTTTTAACGAGTGCTTATTTATTTTATTTAGCGAGTGCAGGAGGGACAGTTTAACGCTGTCCCCTTTCACACCCTCTATTAAATAAAATAAGTAATTCCTGTACCTTATTACAATATTTTATTAAACATCTACTACACACTATACATCTTTTAAGCTACTGTCTCACTGAGTGGCTAATGCTGATGAATGTTGGATTTTTTGAATCTGACAACCTTTCTGATGAATGTTTCTCTCAGCGGTGAATGAACTAGAGGTGAAATCTGTTGTTGAAAAGTGTAAAAATAAATTATCTGCTGATTGTGATGGTATTGATATGGCACTAGTAAAAAGAACTGTTAATGGCATATTAAAACCATTTACATATATTTGTAATCTATCATTTCAAACTGGCTCATTCCCGCAGAAAATGAAAATAGCAAAAGTGATACCATTATTCAAGCAAGGAAATAGCATCAACTGGGGATTCTAAATTGTCCTTAGGTATGACTGTGAGAGTGAATGGTTGTCTGTCTCTCTGTGTTGGCCCTGCGATGAACTGGCGATCTGTCCAGGGTGTACCCTGCCTCTCGCCCAGAGATGCTGGGATAGGCTCCAGCACCCCTGCGACCCAAAAAGGATTAAGCGGAAGAAGATGGATGGATGGATGGATGGATGGATGGATGGATGGATGGAAATAAACACCACTACACAAACTACAGACCAGTATCGCTCCTCCCACAATTTTCAAAGATTGTGGAAAAACTCTTCAACAACAGATTAGAGGACGTTTTAAATAAACCCGATGTGCTTAATCAGAATCAATATGGATTTAAACCAAAGAGTCATCATCATCATTGGCGGTCACTCGTAGTCGAGTATGACTGTCCTCCCTCTTGGTCCTTGTGGGTCTTCAGGTGGGCATAAAGGCCAATTCTGGACCCGATTATTCTGCTGCAATGTGGGCAGGGGAATGTAATGGTGGTGGGTTTGGGTTGGTCCTGATTGTTGGTTGCTCTCTCCTTCCTGAGTCTGCATTTGTCTTGTGCAGCATGATGGAGGTCAGCGTTGTACTGTGCGGCACCCTCATGGACAATGTTTCTCCAGGTCGCCCTGTCGGTTGCCATATTTTCCCAAGCTTTTAGGTCTATGTGGCACTTCTTTAGGTTTGTTTTTATGTTGTCCTTAAATCTCTTCTTCTGGCCTCCTGGAGCCCGCTTCCTTTCAGCTAGCTGAGAGTACAGGACTTGTTTTGGGAGGCGAGAGTCAGGCATTCGGATAACATGACCAGTCCATCTGAGCTGGTTTTGGGCAATGGTGGCAGTGATGGTGGGAAGGTTAGCCTCCTCCAAGACGTTGGTGTTGGTGCATCTATCCTCCCAACTAATCCTGAGGATTTTTTGGAGGCATCTCTGATGGTGTGCCTCAAGTGCCTTTAAGTGCCTGCTGTATGTAGTCCAGGCTTCTGATCCATACAGGAGAGTGGGGAGCACCACCACTTTATAAACCAGGATTTTGGTATTCACTTGGAGATCGCAGTTCTCAAAGACTCTCCTTCTTAGCCTTGAGAAAGCCCCACTGGCACTGCTGAAGCGGTGGTGTATTTCATCATCGATGATGGCTTTTGATGAGAGGAGGCTGCCAAGATATAAGAAGTGATCCACATTTTCCAGTCGGATGTTATCAATGGAGATGTTTGGGGGTATGGCAAGTGTACTGCAGTTTAGTGATGGCTGATGGAGTATTTGTGTCTTTTTTATATTGAGGGCCAAACCGAGCTGTTTGTATGCTTTGGCAAACGCAGACAAGATGCACTAAAGGTCCTCTTCTGAGAGGGCTACGAGAGCGTTGTCATCAGCATACTGCAGCTCTGTGACGGATATGGTGGTGGTTTGACCTTTAGCTCTAAATCGGTTGATGTTGAGAAGTTGACGGTCAATTCTGTACATGATTTTGTCTCCCGGGGGCAGATGTTGGTTCGTGAGATGGAAAATAGCAGCAATATAGATGGAGAATAGTGTTGGAGCGATGACACATCCCTGTTTGACTCCTGTGTCAACCCTGAAGGGCTCTGTTTCGTCACCACTGCCACTGAGTACCGTGGCAGACATATTGTCATGCAGCAGTCTCAGTACCCAGATGTATTTTTCTGGGCAGCCAATCTTTGCCAGAACCAGCCAAAGAGCCTGACGATTTACTGAGTCGAAGACTTTGGTAAGGTCTCTGAAGGCCATGTATAATGGTAGATTTTGTTCCCGGCATTTTTCTTGCAATTGGCGAGCAATGAAAATCATGTCTGTGGTGCCTCTGTTTGGGCGAAAACCACTCTGGGACTCGGGAAGAATGCTCTCTGACAGGGGGGTGAGTCTATTGGCCAAGACCCGGGCAAAGGCTTTCCCTATGGTGGACAGGAGAGAAATGCCACGGTAATTCCCACAAACTGCCCTGTCCCCCTTTTTAAAGATGGAGACAATCAAGACATCCTTGAGCTGTGCAGGGATTTCCTTTACTTCCCATATTTTCAGGAGCAGGGCATGGATGTGCTTCAGAAGATCAGGACCGCCTTTCTTCAGGACTTCTGCTGGGATGCCGTCAGGTCCAGCAGCCTTGTTGTTTCTCATCTCCCTGATGGCGTCCTGTACCCCATCCAAGCTAGGTGGTTTTCCCATGCTTTCCTCTATGGGCTGTTGAGGGAGTTGATCAAGGGCCTCCATCTCAGGAGTGGTGTCTCTGTTTAAGAGGTCCTTATAATGCTCTTTCCACCTGTCTGCAATTGCCTCCTTGTCCTTCAGAAGGGAGAGCCCATCTTTGGAGCGAAAGAGGGTTAGGCAGCGGTGGCTGGGGCCATATGCCGCTCTTGTGGCATCAAAGAATCCTCTCGTGTCTCCAGAGTCGAGAAGCTGCTGGATCTCAAGGGCCTTCTTTGTCCACCACTGGTTCTTCAATTTCCTAACAAGTGTTTGTACGGCTGCCTTTGCTTTGGCATGGGCTGCTCTTTTAACCTTGCAGTGAATGTTGTTTTGCCATGTGATAAAAGTTTGCCGCTTGATGTTGATGAGCTGTTGGATCTCACTGTCATTCTCGTCAAACCAGTCTTGATGTCTCCACTTTTTATGACCGAGGATGCTTTTGCAGGAGTCCACGATGGCAGTGGAAAGTGTGCTCCAGTGTTTTTCAGTATCCTCTGGGTACTGTTTGGACCAAAGAGTACAACACCGTTGGCAATAATGGAAGCAACAGAGGAAATAATAAATGCATTAGATCAAGGAAAATATGCAATTGGTGTATTTATAGATACACCATTTATAGATTTTAGAAAAGCATTTGATGCAATAAATCATTCAATACTTCTTGATAAACTGCAAATGTATGGTATTAGGGGAATGACTCTGAATTGGGTTACAAGTTATTTATCTGAGAGACAACAGTTTGTGAAGATGGGAAAATATCTGTCTGGGTGTATGGGAATTGCCTGTGGGGTCCCCCAGGGGTCAGTATTGGGCCCCAAATTATTTAACATATATATAAATGATAGATTCTAAGTTTCTAAATTATTAAAAATAATATTATTTGCTGATGATACTAATATATTTTATTCTGGCAATAATTATAATCAACTAATCCATATGCTAAATAATGAATTAAATAAGCTTAATAAAATTGATGGATTGTAATAAATTATCACTAAATATAGATAAAACTAAGGTAATGATATTTGGTAATTGCTAAAATAAAGAAGATATACATATTCATATAGATAATGTAATTATTGAAAATGTTAAGGAGATCAAATGTTTGGGTTGTATTACTAGATGATAAAATTAGTTGGAAACCACATGTCAGATACATACAAAACAAAGTTGCAAAAAATATTGCAATTATAAATAAAATTAAGCAAGTCCTAGATTACAAATCACTTCGTATCTTGTATTGTTCATTAGTACTTCCATACTTGACCTATTGTATAGAGGTCTGGGGTAACATATAAGTACACTTAAGTCATTGCTAATATTACAAAAAAGGGCAGTCCGTGTTATACACAAAGTCGAGTACCTTGAACATACTAATTTATTGTTTTTACATTCAAAGTTATTGAAATTTCGGGATCTGGTTGATTAGTATACAGCACAGTTAATGTTTAAAGTCAGTAAAAACTTTTTGCCACACAATATACAAAATATTTTCAGTGAGATTGAAGGGAAATATAATTTACGGAGGAATACAAAATTTAAAATGCACCTAGTAAGATCTACTAGGAAGGGTTTTTGTGTGTCTGTGTGTGGGGTGAAATTGTGGAATGGGTTGGGGGAGAAACACAGGCAATGTCCAAACATCCATGTATTTAACTCAACATATAAAGACATGATTTTTGAGCAATATAAAAATAAAGGACAGTAATATTACAATGTGTCTGTAATGAAGAAAGGTTGTTATTGTGAATATACAGTATATGCTGAGTACTATTATTACCTCCGCCAAGGAGGTAATGTTTTTTACCGGGGTTTGTCTGTCTATCTGTTTGTCTGTCTGTTACCAACATAACTCAAAAAGTTATGAACGGATTTTGACAAAATTTTCAGGAAAGGTGTGTAATGGCATGGGGAACAGATGTTTGGATTTTGGTGATGATCTGAGAATGCATACCTCAGCCAAGGCTCTTATCTTCTCACAGTGTGTTAGCAAGAATACTCCAAAAGCTATGAACGGATTTTGATGAAATTTTCAGGAAAGGTGTGTAATGGCACGGGGAACAGATGATTAGATTTTGGTGATGATCTGAGAGTGCATACCTCCGCCAAGGGCTTTGTTTGTATTTGTGCAGCAGGATTACATAAAAACTACTGGATGGATTTGGATGAAAGTTTCACCAGAGGTGGCTCTTGGGCTACAGAGGAACCCATTATATTTTGGTGATGATCTGAGAATGCATACCTCAACCAAGGTTCTTATCTTCTCACAGTGTGTTAGCAACAATATTCCAAAACTGATGGACAAACTTTGATGCAATTTTCACCACAAGTGGCTATAGTTGATCCATGACAAACGGAAGGAGCCTTGGCGGAGGTATGTCCTCTATGAGTGCATTTCTAGTTATTATTGTTGTTGTTGTAACTATCGTATGGCTACCTATTATTATGATTATTATTATTTTATGGTTACTTATTGTGCTTAGGTATTGTAAGCCATGTGGGGTATTTGGTGGTATATGTGGTGATTATGATGATGATAATATTGTCTATAATTATATTAAACATACCAGAAGTATTTATTTATTATTATTACACTTATTATTAGATGGTGTTATTATTGTCAATATAAACTATCATTGTATCATTTTGATTGCATAATTTAATAATAAGGTGTATTATATATTATAGTATTGTATAATGAATGTAATTGTGGGATGAATAATCACTAGAATGTTATTAGAATTTATTGGGTATGGGGAAGGGGTGGGACTATATAAGTTTTGGCTTCTTCCCATTCCTTTTGAACATTTTATTTTTTTGGCTTTGATTTTTGTTTTTAATTTTTTTTTTCTTTTTTGTCTGGATGTTCAAATAAATAAAGTCAATCAATCAATCAATCAATGTTTGCAAAAATCAGGGTTTGTCTCCATCATTAGCCCACATTTAGCACCATTTACCAAAATTCAGGCAGATATTTATGAAAGTGTTTCTGAGAGACAGTTGGCGAACATTAACAACCAGTAGCAAATATTTGCAACAGTGTTTGCTATGATAAGCAAATATCTGCCACTCTTATCCCTGTTTAGGAATGCTTGGGACTTTTTGCCAACTCCAGGTAAAATACCAAGCAAATGTCAGGTGAATCTTGGATCCAACCCTTTAAAAAGGGTGAGCAAACCCTCCCCAGCATTTAGATTTCAAAGTTCATAAAGGTTATTAAACAGATGCTCGTGTTCACTACTTGGTGAACCAAAAAGGATTTTAGCAACACATGTTACAACTGTTTGCAAATTCTTACAACTATTTTGCAAATATTTGCAAAAAATAAATTATTTGAAACAAGAAAAAACTGTTGGCAACCCTAAAAACTGTCTGCAAACTGTTTTGCAACATTTTGCAAACCCTGACAAAACCCAGCATTCGTCACTTTGTGAGATACTAGCTTTAGTGAGGTTTTTGTGGTCCTGTACCACAGTTGTCTTTATTTAGTTCAACTTTGTTTATATAGTGCCAATTAACAATAGCCATTTCTCATGGCACTTTCATTGTAATCGAAACACCTTGCAGTCACAGAAAGAGACCCCAACAATCAGATGTTCCCCTATGAGCAAGCACTTTGCAAAGATGGAGAGGAAAAACTTTTAACAGGAGGAAACCTCCAGCAGAACCAGGCTCAAGGAGGGGCAGTCATCCACTGTGACTAGTGTGAGCATGAGGGGATACAGAAAAAGAAAAGATCAGCTATGTAAAGGAGAAAGAACATGTAGAGATCTCACAATCTGTCAATCCCTAGAAGATGGTGTGTCTGTATCAGTGGTGTTTGCATGTATTCCCCATGTCAATACAGTTTTACTCCAGGTGCTCCACTTTCCCCCTACAGTCCAAGGACTTGCTCTGTCCTTTAGATTAACTGGTGTTTCTAAATGGTTCACTGATGTGGATGTGAGAGTTTGTGTTTGTCTGTCTCTGAAGCATCTATTTAACATACTGCCATGTTTATAATATTGAAAACCGGCATTAGGTTAAACCTCACTAAACTGTTGATTGTTCTTCTCTGTACATCCCTCAGATGTACATTGTATACTTACTGTAAGCACCATTTTAACTCTCTCTTCATAGGCTGTCAGGTCATTCCAGACCAACTGACCAAATGCCTCATCAGATTTACCTAAAAAATTCGATTCCACATATTTAATAGAAAAGTTCAAAATTTTAGCTCCTTGCGCTCAGTGGTTCTCTCTTTAAAAAAAAAAATAAATAAAAATCTGAGGAATTCAGTTTGAAATAGCTACAGCTGTCACAGCTCGCCGCTCTCAGGCATCCACCTCAGCTGTGCGCACACCTGTGCCTCGTTAGCAAGGAGCTATTTATTCCACCTCACCCTGAGCATCGGTCTGGAGCCGTCTGTTCTACAACGCGCTCAAACCCTAAGCAGGATCATCTCTCCAGTCCTGCCACTCATCGCTGCTTCACATAAGCTGTCATATCTCTTACCTGTTTTCTCAGCCTTCCCCTGTGCACAGGTGGATTCCCTGGCGGCAGATACCCTCACCTTCGCCATCTTCTCCCCCCGCATCTCCACGCTTCGTCGTGTGCGCAGCCGGGCACTGTCTCCCAGGCCTGAAATCCTCGCCAACGCCGGCCACCATTCCCTCTGCAAGTAAGCATAACTCTGCATCACTTTCCCGTGTGGTTTTGCCCAGCTCACTCCCTGTCTGTGTTTCTCCCATAGGGTTGCCTGGCCGCACGGCGTGCTGCTCTGTTCCTGTTCTCATCGTCCACCCACAATCCACTATCATATCACATACATGCATCCAAACACACCTTTCTGGTTGAATAAAGCTATCAAATCTACTTGAGCCTGTGTGCGTGTTTCCTGGGCCGAGAATTATGTCAGTACGGCTCCAGCAAAGCGGCCCAGCGGACAGCGGGCTCGCACGCCATTTTTCCACCCTTGAGGCTCGGGTGGATATGATAGCTCATCAACAACAGGTAATTTTCAACCAGTTGATCATAATAACTCACCGGTTAGACCGTCTTGACCCCCAGCAGGCGTTCCCCCCAGCTCATCAAGGCGGCTCGGCTTCGGCCGCTTCCACGGCTAGCCAGCCTAGCTCGGGAGCACCGACCCGGCTCACACCGATACCAACCCCCGCTCGCTTCAACGGGAAGCTCCGTGGGGCACGGGGGTTTATCTTACAGTGTGAGTCGGTGTTCCTACGCGAGGGATTTCCCCTCAGACCACAGCCGTATCGGCTACATGGCTAATCTCCTGGAGGGGCGAGTGCTAGCTTGGGCTTACGCCATCATGTCGAAGCCCAGCTACGCGAACCTCTCCTATGACCGGTTCGTGCAGGACTTTCTCGAGGTGTTTGATCACTCGTGTTGTGACAGCGTCCTCGCCGATCGGCTCCTTAGCCTCCAACAGGGAAGCCAGTTGGCGGCGGATCACGCTGTTGACTTCCGGGTGGCAGCGGAGGAGGTTGGCTGGGGAGAGGCTTCTCTCTGCAGCATTTTCCTCCGTAGCCTCAATTCAGGTCTGCGGGTCGAACTGGCCAGTTGGGATCTCCCAGGGTGGCTGTCCGAGCTAATCTCCCTAACAATTAGTTTGGACAACAGGCTGCGGGAGCGGGCCGCAGAGCGGAAGTCTGTCAGCCGCTCGCGCGGATCCTCCGCCCACTCTCCTCAGTCTCGCCCCCTGGCGTTACCCGTTCCGGAGTCCGCCGATGAGCCAGAGGCTATGTCGATCGGGCACACCAGGATCCCTCTAGCGGAGAGACAACGCCAATGGGAAGTGGGTCTCTGCATGTATTGCGGAGGCGACCAGCATAGCGGGGAGCAGTGCCTGGTCAAGCCAAATGGGGGGGTCCGCGAGTCCCTGTAAGGGGCCTCGCGGACTCTAACCAGTCAAATCCCCTCTCTAGTTGCACTCTGCCCATCAGATTTTGCCATAACTCCACTGGGCACCTCACTCACGCACTGGTGGACTCGGGGGCAGAGCAAAACTTCATTTCCAAGAGCCTGGCAACCCATTTGGATATACCCTGTCAGCCCCTCTTAATCTGGTCACCCTCTCTCGCTCTCCCCTGGGGGTAGTGACGCATCGCACCAAGCCGGTGCCTATAATTATCTCTGGCAACCACCGTGAGGACCTAACCTTATATGTCTTGTCCTTCTCTTCGGACCGTGTCATTCTGGGTTACCCATGGCTGCGCCTGCACAACCCCGTCCTCGATTGGAGGTCTGGTAACGTCCTTTCATGGAGCCCCTTCTGCCTGAGTACCTGTCTCCAGTCTGCGGCTTGTGCCCCATCCTCTCCTCCGCCTGGGCCGGTCACCGATCCTCCGGACCTCACCCTGGTGCCTCAAGAGTTTCACTACTTGGGGATGGCATTCAGCAAGTCTAAAGCCATGTCTCTTCCCTCTCACCGGCCGTATGACTGCGCCATTAACCTCTGCCCGGGGGCACCCTTACCATCCGGCCGTCTTTACAGCCTTTCAGCTCCTGAACGCGAGGCAATGGATACATACATCAGGGAGTCGCTCAGTGCTGGGATCATTCGTCCCTCCTCGTCCCTGCTCGGTGCTGGCTTCTTCTTTGTCTCCAAGAAAGATGGGTCCCTTCGCTCGTGCATCGACTTCAGGGCTCTTAATGACATCACGGTGAAGGACCGCTACACCCTGCCTCTGAAGGACATCGCCTTCCACTCCCTCCAGGGGGTGACCTGGTTCACCAAGTTAGATCTCCGCAGCGCCTACCACCTCGTTCGAATCCGGGAGGGTGATGAGTGGAAGACGGCCTTTAGGACGCCCAGCGACCACTTCGAGTACTTAGTGATGCCGTTTGGGCTCACTAACGCTCCTGCCGTCTTCCAGCGACTCATTAATGACGTCCTACGAGATTTCCTGGGGGTCTTCGTCTTTGTCTACCTGGATGACATACTTATCTTCTCCAGGTCACGGGAGGAGCACCAGGCTTACGTGAGGCGGGTTCTGCAGCGGTTGTTGGAAAACAGGCTCTACATCAAGGCAGAGAAATGCGAGTTCTATGCCAAGACCACCTCTTTCCTGGGATTTGTCGTCTCTCACAACCAGATTCTCCCCGAACCCGCTAAGGTTAAAGCGGTGGTTGAGTGGCCCACGCCTACCTCCAGGAAACAGGTGCAGCAATTCATCGGCTTTGCCAATTTCTACCGTCGCTTTGTCCCCAACTTCGGTGCCATTGTTACTCCCCTGACTCGCCTCACTTCTTCCAAGGTGCCCTTCCAGTGGTCCAAGGAGGCGGGTACCGCATTCAAGACCCTCAAGATGGAGTTCTCGTCCTCCCGGGTCCTAACCCAGGTTGACCCCGCGCTGCAGTGCCTGGTGGAGGTGGACGCATCTGACACGGGGGTGGGGGCGGTGCTATCCCAGCGTTCACCAGTGGATGGAGTCAAGCGGCCCTGCGCCTTCTTCTCCCGACGGTTGTCAGCAGCCGAGCGAAATTATGATGTCGGCGACAGGGAACTTCTTGCTGTCAAGCTTGCGCTGCAGGAGTGCCGTCACTGGCTGGAGGGGGCAGCTCAACCTTTTGTGGTTTGGACGGACCACAAGAACCTCGAGTATTTGAGGTCAGCGAGGCATTTGAATGCCCGCCAGGCGAGCTGGTCTCTATTATTTGCTCAGTTCCAATTTACCATCACCTACCGTCCGGGCTCAAAGAATGGGTTGCCCGACGCCTTGTCAAGACAGTTCACTCCTAAGGCCCCGGAGGAGTCAGACCACACCATCCTTCCCAGCTTGTGCATCGTGGGGGCGATCTCCTGGTCCATCAGCGACAAGATCTGGAAGGCGCAGGAGGCAGAACCTGACCCTGGCGGTGGTCCGGATGGCAGACTCTTCGTTCCATCAGCTGTTCGGGGGGAGGTAATTCACTGGGCCCACACGTCCAAGCTCGCCTGTCACCCTGGCGACTCCGGACTGGTGGACCTCCTTCAACGCTCTTTCTGGTGGCCGGGTCTCCAAAACGATGTCGCCAATTATGTCCGGGCTTGCCCCCAGTGTGCCACTGGCAAGTCTCAGAACTCTCATCCTGCGGGTTTACTCCAACCCCTGCCAGTCTCGGGCAGGCCCTGGTCACACATCGCCCTTGACTTCGTCACTGGCCTCCCTGTCTCTAACACCTACGACACGGTTTTGACGATTGTGGATCGGTTTTCTAAGGCTGCCCACTTTGTGCCACTTCGGGGTCTCCCTTCGGCACGAGAGACGGCCGATCGCCTTGTCCAACATGTGGTCAGACTGCATGGGATCCCTTTGGACGTCGTATCGGATCGAGGGCCTCAGTTTGTGTCACAAGTGTGGAGGTGCTTCTGTAACGCCCTGGGGGCCACGGTGAGTCTTTCCTCTGGTCATCATCCCCAATCCAACGGACAGTGTGAGTGCACCAATCAGGAGCTGGAGGCTGCCCTGCGCTGCGTGACCTCTTCCAACCCATCCTCCTGGAGCTCTTACTTGGCCTGGGTAGAGTACGCCCACAACACGGCACGGTCATCGGCCACTGGTATGTCCCCCTTCAGGCCGTCGTTGGGGTACGATCCCCCCTTGTTTCCCGAGCAGGAGGGTGAGTTGGCTGTTCCCTCTATTCAGGCGCATGTGAAACGCTGCCGGAACTTGTGGACCAGGGCGCGAGAGGCGCTTTTACGCACGGCGGCGCGCTACAGCACCACTGCCAATCGCCACAGGAGGCCGGCTTCTAGTTACCAGGTGGGTCAACGGGTCTGGCTATGATCACAGGACATCAATCTCAAGGCCGAGAAGAGGAAGTTGGCTCTACGGTTTCTTGGGCCCTTCGTTATTTCCAAAATTGTCAACCCGGTGGCTGTGCGTTTGGCCCTCCCCCCTCCCTCCTTGTGTGTCCCACTTTTCATTTGTCCAAGGTCAAGCCTGTTATCTCCGACCCACTCTGTCCTCCTCCTAGGGCGCCGCCCGCTCCCATGATGATTGACGGTCACCCGGCTTGGGGAGTTGCTTCCATCCTGGACTCCCGGCGTCGAGGTCGTGCGGTGCAGTACTTGGTGGATTGGGAGGGTTATGGCCCAGAGTGGAGATCCTGGGTGTGCTTTTCTTTTGTGCTGGACCAAGACCTCATCACGGAGTTCCACCGGGCGCACCCAGATAAACCAGCGCCAGGAGGCGCTGTTAGGGGGGGGGGAATATTGTCACAGCTCGCCACTCTCAGGCATCCACCTCAGCTGCGCGCACACCTGTGCCTCGTTAGCAAGGAGCTATTTATTCCACCTCGCCCTGAGCATCGGTCTGGAGCCGTCTGTTCTACAACGCGCTCAAACCCTCAGCAGGATCATCTCTCCAGTCCTGCCACTCATCGCTGCTTCACGTAAGCTGTCATATCTCTTACCTGTTTTCTCAGCCTTTCCCTGTGCACAGGTGGATTCCCTGGCAGCGGATACTCTCACCTTCACCATCTGCTCCCCCCGCATCTCCACGCTTCATCGTGTGCGCAGCAGGGCGCTGTCTCCCAGGCCTGAAATCCTTGCCAACGCCAGCCACCATTCCCTCTGCAAGTAAGCATAACTCTGCATCACTTTCCCGTGTGGTTTTGCCCAGCTCACTCCCTGTCTGTGTTTCGCCCATAGGGTTGCCTGGCCGCACGGCGTGCTGCTCTGTTCCTGTTCTCATCGTCCACCCACAATCCACTATCATATCACATACACACATCCAAACACACCTTTCTGGTTGAATAAAGCTATCAAATCTACCTGAGCCTGCGTGCGTGTTTCCTGGGCCGAGAATTATGTCAACAGCTCGAAAAATTGCTTAAGCTATGACCTTGGGTTTTTTTTTCAGCTACAATAAATTCAGGGAATTTTGACTTTCAAAAGTGTTCACGTAATTCTAAAAAGTCACCATCTTAGTGTCAATTCTGATTGGATCAATTCTAAAAATCAGTTGGTCAATAAAGCATCATCACTAACCTAGGTCATTGCAGCATTAAAAGAAGAATGAAAAGAGATTTGCATCATTTATCCATCTTATTCCTGGGGGTGCTGCTGTAGGAACGATTATGGGCAGACCTTCCGGTTTCAGCTGACCTAGTGTTAAATCAATCAGTAAGAGTGGAGTAGCGGGGGCATTTAAAATATCGTTTTTAAATGTTTTTCAAATTCATTTTAATGTATAGTCCACATACTTGTTTTGCACTCAAGTGGCAGCTAATTTCATCTCTTCTAGTTTTTGTATTTTTTGAATGTTTTTGCATAGTTCTGGTACTTGCTGGTGTTTGTAGTTGTGCCAGACTGGATAAATGGAGGCTTCTCACCACATGGTGACAGATGACATCCAAGCACGGTGTTGTGGCTACATCTGCTCTAAGGTAAATTTGATTATGTCCAACATATTTTAACAAAATGCAGCCAACTTTATTGCAGTGAAGACATGCTGGTTGGAATGCCCACTACATCATTATAAGTACAGGCAACGAAAAGTCATAAATCATGACTCTTTCTTTGTTTGGTAGCAGCAAAGTCCCGGGAAAACCCCAGGAGGGCCTAGTATCATTGGAAAGCTTAGAAATTGTACTTTCTAAAAATACCTACAGTATGTTTTTTCGGAAAACATTAACTTCTGACTGATCGAACGTGAGTTTTCAACCTAGCTAAAATATAAACAAATCGTCTTTTTCTGGGTCAGTTTTTGCACACTACCTACAAATTAAACATCATTTTGAAGGTCTTTCAATACAGAATGTGGAAATAACGTTACATCAGTTTTGAAAATGTCCTCAAAGTGACTCATTTTGCCAGAACGGGTCATTTGTTTACACTGTTGGCATCTTACCAGCGGCGCTAACTAACGGAGCTACTGTGTATGAGGCTACTTTTTAAGGTCATCTTCCCATCCCTCGATAGTAGTGGAAAGTGGAATGATTATTTTACTGTTTTGAGGTGCAAGAGGCCGTGTTCCCGCATTTCTGATGCCGAAGTTATTGTTTTTTAACAAGGAAAAGTGTCCCATTTCAGTGACAACCATATGTTCTAAACTAGTACTGGAAGTTGCAACCATAATTCACGCAAGGCATCATAGGGCCTAGTAAAAAGGTGGATAGAACTGACACTTTTCTCTTGTCATACAGCGACAATTGTTATATATTAATATGACGTACAGTATTATTGTGTGATGTGGGCGGTGGCTCCACCTTTCCGGTTCCGCCGCCACCCTGAGTATAAAGGGCTGATGCGGAAGAGACATGGTCTCTTTTGACCTTCGCCTCTGCCTGTACAGGAGTGCCTTGTATATCTGTGAGTCATACAGTAAAGTCGAGTTCTATTACACCTCTGGCCTTGTTATTGGAATATTGTTATGAACATAACATTTGGCGATGAGGATAAAAACATGGATCAAGGTATTTCGGGCATTCAGCCGTTTTTGGAGCTTCCTGGTGAGCCGCCGGTGCTGTGAGAGAGGTGGTTTACTGCATTTCAGAATTATCTGGTGGCACTGAACCTCGGTGAATTAGAGAAATTGCGTGCATGGGCAATACTGGTCCATAATCTTGGCATGGAGGGACAGTACATTCTCAGCACATTGGAAGTGAGCGACAGTTTTGAGGACGTGGTTGGACTAATGGCATGCTACTTTCGTGCCCTTGAGAATATCATCATCCAGAGGATCCAGTTCCGACAGCGCCATCAGCAGACTGGAGAGTTGGTGCAGCGGTATGTTACTGACCTGCGCCAACTGGCTGGGTATTGCTAGTTTGGGACCTTAGAAGAGTAAATGGTTTGCGATCAGTTGGCGGAGCTATGTGCAGCAGCACGGTCAAGACTCCTCACACATTCCGGTGAACTGACGTTGGCCAAGGCTGTGGAGATAGCCCAACAGTTTGAAGCAGCGGATAAACTGTCACGGGACCTTGGTGAGAGAACAGCGTTGGGGCAACCTGACTCAACAATCAGCGGCGCAGGCTGTAAACCCGGATAGCGATGACAGCGTGGAATACAGAGAAGAATACGCTACTGCTCTAAAAATTAGGTCCGCTCCAGGATTGCCAAAGTGTTTTGGCTGTGGGTCTACCAAGCACCGGTACAAGGTGAGAGAGTGTACAGCAAAAGGTAAACTCTGTTGCAAGTGCGGACTCCTAAATCATTTCGCCAGGGTCTGTAAAAAGTTTGAGCGAGGGGAACGGTGACGTGAAGTGGATTCCCCCGCCACTACTCCTACAGTTATTCACACCGTCTCCCCAAGCACAGAAGGCCGTACATATTTAACTGTTACATTGGACGGTGAGGACGTGCCGTTATTGGTGGACACTTGTGCGGTGAGGTCCATGTTGAACTGACCTACTGTGAGGAGTTTTTTTTTTTCCCTTACCATCGTGTGAGAGGTCTGTCGATGCCATTGTGTGGGTATGGTGGTAATAGACTGTCTATCATGGGTTTGCTGGAGCTGACGGCGAGGTACAAGTCAGCAGTGGTGTCCAGCCTGCAGTTCGTGGTGACCGCGAGTGGGTCGAATGTGATGGGCTACGACCTTTTTTACTGACTGGGCTTCTCAATCACCAACAGTAGCGGAGAGGAGTGGTCGGGCTGCGGTTTATGGGACTGGCCAGTTCCACAAGTGGTCGATGATGCATTTTGGGATGATACATGGCCTAGTATTCTGGGAGATGGACTGGACCAATACCACCCAGGGCCATCAGGGCAGGGTCCTGGTGCCGGGGCCCACATTACCCTAGGTGAGCGTACTGGGAGGCATGATGGAACGTCCGTCACGGTGGGTGGAGCTGTGAGGACGGCTCCCTCTGCTTCCGGAGTTTGGCCTGGAGATACCGAGAAGCAAGGGGCTGCAACGGCTACACCAGCGTTCAAAATGAAAGAGAGTGGGGCAGGACCGGCTGGCACGGGGAACAGACATGCCACACAGGAACACTGCAGGCCAAGTCGGTCTTCACAGAGGGTCGCCGGTGTGGCGCGACCCCGTGTGGAGGCCCGGTTGAGACATCGGGGACATTGGAAGCCGAGTTGAACTCCTTTGGGAGTCGGTGACGTGGTTCGATCCAGAAAGGAGGCTCGGCTGAGAGGTGTCCATGGGAAGAGGAAGCGACAGGAGGACAAGGGGTGGCTGAAGGTGGTGGCTGTTTGGAAGGACGGGTACCTTCTGCTGTCAGATAACTCATGGAGACACCCCAGTGAACTGTGGCGCGCAATCAAGGAGAAGAAGGTGTCGGGGCTCTGACGTGGCTCATCTCCAGGGGTGAAGAGATGAAGAAGCTCTGGGCGGGACCTGCCAGACGAGTCCCCCGAGGGGTGGCTTCTCCATCAAGACTGTACGATAGCAAGGGGCGATGGGTTGGGTTAAATGTGGATTGCCCGGGCTACGTAGTTAATATGTTTCTCATGATAAACTGCTACAACAGGTGCCCACGTGAAAAAAAAAAAAACAAAAAAAAACATGTAATGTGTGTGTCACCATGTTTGGGGTGTGTATTACTGTGGGGTTTCCCAGGTTGGAGTGGTATTATTGGGAATGTTATAGCATGGCATGAATGTGCATGTTAACTGATTTATTGTTTGCTTGTTGAATTGAGTTTTCGCCTTTATGCATATGAGTTTATGGGGTTATTTTTTTGTTATAATAGGAAGACGGCAATATTTTATTTTATGGACTTTTATTATCAGAGACGGCAGAATAATCCGTATGGCCGTGTGGAGGTGGGATGGTAGTCTACCTGTCCCTGTCTAGTTTTAGTTGTTTGTGTGCATGGATAGGCCTACCTTATTTGTTTACTATTAGAGTGTGACTCGGGTACTAAATTTGGGAGGGCCTAATTAATGTGCATCTGTTTTGGAGTTTTTTTAAGGGGGGGAAAATTATATATATGATGTATTATTGTGTGACGTGGGTGGTGGCTCCACCTTTCTGGTTCCGCCACCACCCTGAGTATAAAGGGCTGATGCGGAAGAGGCACGGTCTTCTTTTGGCCTTCGCCTCTGCCTGTACAGGAGCGCCTTGTGTATCTGTGAGTCATACAATAAAGATGAGTTCTATTGCACCTCTGGCCTCGCTATTGGGATATTGGTTATGGACATAACAACAATGTCATGGTACTTTCGTTCCCTAAAACCTCTGACCTTCAGGAGTCTTTAAGTTCCATTATTTAAGCATTTTTGTATTCTGGATGATCTGACTCTTGATTTCCCACTTTGATTAAAGCTTGTCAGAAGAGGCCTTCACAAATCCACATGCACATTTTAATTTATTCCTCTTTTTATCAGCTGCAGTGAGAGGGAAAGCAAGGAACCTTAGGGAGGGTGGAAGGGGGCAAATGAAAGAGGAAGCTAGCAGAGTAAGAAGAGAAAGGGCTGTAAGAAACAAACAGTAAAGCAGAATGCTACCTTTGGCCTTTAGGGAAAGAGGGAGATGAGTATGGTGTTGGAGGAGGTGTGAAAAGTAGCTGGCATGAGGAACAAGAAGAGATGATGAGAGCCCCAGGGGTAAGGATGATTGTGTGTGTGTGTGCATGCGTGCGTGTGTGTGTGTGTGTGTGTGTGTGTGTGTGTGTGTGTGTGTGTGTCTGTCTGTCTGTCTGTCTGTTAGGGGGTGTATGTGAAAGAAAGGAAGACTGAATTTTGATGAGAACTTGTTAGATGTCTGCAATTACCCCTCCCTTCTCCCTGTTTAGAACCATTCTCCTTTTCTCCTTGTCATTACCTCTTCCATGGATTGTTTCTTCTGTGACACAATGGGACTGCTCTGTGAGAAGGGAAAAAAGTTAGAGAATAGGATAGAAAGAGCAAGTCAAAAAGAGACATTCAAATTTAATGATTTTAACATGGCTGAGTCAAGGCTCGTGAAATCACGTTGTGTGAAGTAAATGACAACTATTAAAGCTATGTTGAGAAATTTTCTGTGAATAGTCTGCAACATGACATGATAGATGACTTGTTTACAACATGTCAAGAGACTTAACTGTGTCCCACGACTGCTCTATCCTGAAAATGAAAGCTACATAAATCCTACCAATAATTAGAATAATGCACTAATTTGAAACAAAAAACAACCAAAAAAAAAAAAACAAAAAACCATGGACCACGTGATGATAATGGATAGCGTGCAACTGTACCTTTTCGCCAGTGTTTCTGGCAGAGATGTTCACAAGACTTGACTAAGTCTTAGTCAAGTCTCAAAACTCACGTCTAAGTCAAATCTTAAGTTGCTTTATGAATGTAATGTCTAAGGAATTTAAAGTAGGTACCACATTATCCTTTATCTATTAGCATTCAGTAACAAGACAGGTCGGCAGTTGGAGATCATTACTTTAAACAGGAGTCTGCCAACCTTGTCAAGGTCCCCCTTGTGAGTAACCATCTACTGGTGAAACTTAATGGCAGCAGCCTGAATGCGACGGCTGCAAGTCAACATACTTCTTGCAGCAATAATTGTTCATACGCAAAAAAAAAACAACAAAAAAAAACAGGCCAATGAAATGCAATAAAACACAGTGAAAGTTTCCCTTATAGATTTAACATCTGCATTTTTCCAGAAATTGACTTCTTTTCTTGAGAAACATTTCTGTTTTATGGATCCAATTATATGTGTTGTTTTAGCAACAACCTGGCTAAAAGATAATAACAGTGGCCTCTACAATATTATCTTCCTTCCAGTGGTTAGCCCAGGGATGCCAGCATCTACGTCATAAATACCTGCAGCTAAATGAAGGATTATAACAATTATTCCACGGATGCTCATGCCCAGTTCTTAAATGCCACCAGTTAGATTTGTCATATTTGCCCTTTTGGGGCAAAGAAGAGGACCCAATCGCCAGGCAAATCTGGTAAACCATGATTTATTGATAACAGAAAATGGAAAATAAATGCTGCATGTGGACAGAAATAAAATGCAACACTAACCAGACAACATGGAGCGAAAAATAATAATAAATCCAAACAGCGTGGTACACAAACGTGGAGTTAATATAAGGATGCCGCAAAGAGCACAGACTGCAAATGCACATAAATACAGAGGGGAGCGATCATGACAAAACAGAACAGGTGAGCATTATCAAGGAAAACAGGCAGTACAGGACGGGTGGGACTGTACAATCACAGAGGGAATACACTCAAAACATGACAAATGAGTAAAAAGAGAACATAAAGCATGGACAGTGCTGCAGTCCTGTCTAGAACACAAGATAATAGATGTCAACAGCCAGTTTTAAGAAAATGTGTTATGTACAGTGTGGATCTATGTGCTGTTTTCATTCCAAAGAGACATTCTTCTCATTACGTATGTATGACAACAGCTAATACAGTGATCCCTCGCTACTTCACGCTTCACCTTTCGCGCCCTCAGTGCATCGCGGATTTTTCAAAAATATTCATCAAAAATTCAAAATTGAGAAATAATGGGCGGGCGCTAGCAGAAGGCAGGGAGACTACATTAGACCATCAGGTATCAACACGGAGAGCCGCACAACTCAAAAAATCCATCTCTCTCTTCGTTGTTCTCGTGTTGGCTCGGTTCGGAAATCTCGCAAGCTGATTGGCCGAGACGTTTCACCCCGCAAGCTGATTGGCCGAGACGTTTCACCCACCTCCTCTCCCTGCCCAGCGCCCATGAAGGGAAGGAAGACCGCATTCATTGCACTTTATTGCTCGTGTTACGTAGTCTCGCAGCGTGGAACTTTTTGCTGTTCTCTTGTGCCATTTTGTGCGAAATAGTCTTCCCGTCGAGCCACTACGCCGCCTCCTGCAGCTTCTCCAGCTCTATCGGAAGCTGCCCTCGATGATCCTGCGCTTCTAGCACCTGACGACGAGGCGTCACCTGAGGAGCAGTAAAGCTCTCATTAACCTGTGAAGTAAATCATCTTCATCTTGAGTTACGTATCTTGTTATAAGAATAAAAGAGTTCTAAAAACATATTTATGTACACTTTATTTACATCTACGTATGTATGTGCACGTACACACACACACACACACGTATCATATGAGAGAGAGAGAGTGAGAGAATGAACGTACGTATTATTTATGGATGACGTCATTAGGGGTGACGCTACTTCGCGGTTTTTCACTTTTTGCGGTCGGTTCTGGAACCCATTAACCGCGATAAGTGAGGGATCACTGTAAACCTTGGTACTCGGTAATCAATACAACAATTCCACAAAGCAAGAAAAATCTACACAAAATGTGTGGTCTTCTGGGCTATCATCCACATCTTTTATCAGGTGTGAAACAGCCCAACAATGTGAACATGTTGCTTCATTTGAAGAGGGTTAGAGTTCATCAGAAAAAAAAACCTTCAGCAACATTTTCTCAGTAAAGGTAATGAAAACAGGCTGTAAAATTGTCTGTTTTTTCTGTTAAATGTGTAAATGTTTCACTTAACCATTTAATAAGTCTTTGTCCTTGATTTTATCCTCAGTATCTTTTATGTCATAGTCAGTTGGAGTGATCTCATCTTCTTTGTTTGTCTTTTCAACTGTATTATGAAGCAAGGACTCCTAGAGTTGAGAAGATGGTAATTAATGAAACTGAAATTATGTGATTAGTCTTCTGCGTCAGAAAGAGTTTAACCAAAGTCACTCTACTTCCTTGCTGTTCATGCTCAACTATTTCTTTACTCCATTATATCCAAACACTTGGCTGTCCCCTGGCTGAACCACTTATGCGTAATACAAATATGTGTATATGTGTGCTTTAGATGGCATATGTCTATGAGAGTTGTGTGTGCATGTAAAGCCATCAATTCATTCTTAAACTGTGCACGCTGACTTAACTCAAAAGCCTCACAAAGATGTTACTTCAAGGATCAGTTAAATATGTGGAATAACTTACTTTAACAGGGACCATTGTTGGTTGCAAGAGCATTCAGGTTTCCAAGCATTGCTACTTTAGCTTTTCATTCTGATTTCCTTGAATCTCTAAAGGGCATGAATATTGAAGAAGCTGGTGTTTGTGGCTATGATCCAAAGACAATGCTGCAGCACCAAATGCATTTAACAGCTGATCTACTGTACATAAGGATGTACTGTATATAAGAAGATACACAAGCTTGGCACACTTCAGAAATAAGGCATCTAGGCCTAAATGCTAGGAAATGCAGATGGATAGGCTACATTGCAAGTGTGGTCTGCAGGTGGACAAAACAATGGATGCTTGTCCAGAGCCTCAACCAATTTGACACTCACAGTTTAATATGATTGATTAGAGGTCAAAAATACAATACTTTTACAGCACAACTTATTTCTCTTTTATTCAATTGAGGAAAGTGTGGCCATTTATTCATTTCTAAATGTTTTAAACTGTTTTGAATTGGCCTTGATTTTTACATACAGGTGGATGTCACGAAACTAGAATATCATCAAAAAGTTGATTTATTTCAGGAATTCAATTCATAAAATTGAACTCATTTTTACCTCTGCCAGGAGGTTATGTTTTTGCCAGGGTTTGTCTGTCTGTCTGTCTGTCTGTCTGTTGGTTAGAAAGATAACTCAACAAGTTTTGGACGGATTTCGATGAAACTTTCAGGCGTTGTTGGAAATGGTACAAGGAAGAACTGATTAAATTTTGGGGATGATCCGGATCACCCTCCAGAAGAAAACCGCCATTACGGAAAATGCCATTTTTGTGAATAACTACTGAACCACTAATCCTATCATTGTCAATCCAATTGCTAGTCATATGTTTTCATGGTCAAGGAATCTGAAAACGTACACACAAACACTGTATGGGGGGAGCTGTGGCCACCATTACGGAAAATGCCATTTTCGTGAATAACTACTGAACCACTAATCCTATCATTGTCAATCCAATTGCTAGTCATATGTTTTCGTGGTCAAGGAATCTGAAAACGTACACACAAACACTGTATGGGCGGAACTGTGGCCGCCATTACGGAAAATGTCATTTTCGGGAATAACTACTGAACCACTAATCCTATCATTGTCAATCCAATTGCTAGTCATATGTTTTCATGGTCAAGGAATCTGAAAACGTACACACAAACACTGTATGGGGAGAACTGTGGCACTTGGCGGAGGTCTGCGCTCTCCGAGTGCTTTTCTAGTTTATATTGATTCATTACAAACAGAGTGATATATTTCAAATGTTTATTTCTTTTAATTTTGATGGTTATGGCTTGCAGCTCATGAAAACCCAAAAATCAGTTTCTCAAAAAATTAGAATATTACATAAGATCAATTTTAAAAAATAGATTTTTTTTAATAGAAATGTTGGCCGACTAAAATATTTCCATGCACACACTCAAAACTTGGTCAGGGTTTCTTTTGCATTAATTAATACTGCATTACTGTGGCTCGGCATGAAGGTGATCAGCCTGTGTTACTGCTGAGGTGTTTTGAAAGCCCAGGTTGCTTTGATAGCGGCCTTCAGCTCATCTGCATTGTTGGGTCTGGTGTCTCCCATCTCCCTGTTGACGATACTTCATAGATTCTGTATGGGGTTTAAATCAGGAGAGTTTGCTGACCAGTAAAATATGGTTATACAATGGTCATTAAACCAGGCTTTGGTACTTTTGGCAGCAGTGTGGGCAGGTGCCAAGTCCTGCTGGAAAATGATATCAGCATCTCCATAAACCTTGTCAGCAGAGGAAAGCATGAAGTGCTCTAAAATGTCCTGGTAGACAGCTGCATTGACTTTGGACTTGATAAAACACAGTGGACTTACACCAGCAGATGACATGGCTCCCCAAATCAGGTGTCAAGTCCTGTCACTTGGAAATCAAGGTCCCAGAGTCTGGAGGAAGATTGAACAGGCACAGAATCCAAGTTGCTTGAGGTCCAGTGTGAAGTTTCCACAGTCAATGATGATATGTGGAGCCATGCCATCTGTTGGTGTTTTTCCACTGTGTTAAATCAAGTCCAGTGTCAGGGCAGCCATCTAACAGGAAATTTTAGAGCACTTCATGCTTCCCTCTGTTGACAAGTTTTATGGAGATGATTTCATTTTCCAGCAGGATTTGGCACCTGCCCACACTGCAGCCAAATTACAAATACCTAGTTTAATGACCATGGTATCACTGTGCTTGATTAGCCAGCAAACTCTCCTGACCTAAATCCCATAGCGAATCTATGGTGTATTGTCAAGAGGAAGATGAAATACACCAGACCCAGATGAGATGAAGGCTGCTATCAAAGCAACCTGGGCTTCCATATCACCTCAGCAGTAACACAGGCTGATCGCCTCCATGCCATGCTGCATTGATGAAGTAATTATGCAAAAGGAGCCCCAACCAAGTATTGAGTGTGTACATGGACATACTTTTCAATCATGCATGGATTTGGATGAAATTTTCACAAGAGGTGGTTCTTGGGCTAGAGAGGAACCCATTGTGATGATCCCAGAATGCATACCTCCACCACGGCTCTTATCTTCTCATATCTTCTCATACTGTGTTAGCAAGAATACTCCAAAACTACTGTATAGATTTAGATGAAATTTTTACCAGAGGTGGTCCTTGGGCAAGAGAGAAACCCATAACATTTTGGTGATGATCCAAGAATGCATACCTCCACCTAGGCTCTTATCTTCTCATACTGTGCTAGCAAGAATCCTCCAAAACAAACCCATTACATTTTAGAGGTGATCAATGAGGGACGGAAGGAGCCTTGGTGAAGGTTTGTGCTCTCTGAGTGCTTTTCTAGTTGTTAGTGCTCCAGTTTTCTGTCACAGTTCATGCACACACCTGTTAGGTTTAGCTTTGACTCCTAACTATCCATTAAATGTGAGCGTGTACAGTGCATCCGGAAAGTATTCACAGCACTTCACTTTTTCCACATTTTGTTATGTTACAGCCTTATTCCAAAAGGGATTAAATTCATTTTGTTCCTCAAAATTCTACACACAATATCCCATAATGCCAATGTGAAAAAAGTTTTTTTTTGTTTGTTTTTCTTTTTAAGATTTTTGCAAATTTATTAAAAATAAAAAAACAAACAAACTAAGAAATCATATGTACACAGCCTTTGCCATGAAGCTCAAAATTGAGCTGAGGTGTATCCTGTTTCCACTGATCATCCTTGAGATGTTTCAGCAGCTTAATTGGAGTACACCTGTGGTAAATTCAGTTGACTGGACATGATTTGGAAAGGCACACACCTGTCTGTATAAGGCCACACAGTTGACAGTGCATGTCAGAGCACAAACCAAACATGAAGTCAAAGGAATTGTCTGTAGACCTCCGAGACAGGATTGTCTCGAGGCACAAATCTGGAGAAGGGTACAGAAAAATGTCTGCTGCTCTGAAGGTCCCAATGAGCACAGTGGCCTCTATCATCGTAAATGGAAAAAGTTCTGAACCACCAGGACTCTTCCTAGAGCTGGCTGGCCGTCTAATCTGAACAATCGGGGGAGAAGGGCCTTAGTCAGGGAGGTGACCAAGAACTCGATGGTCACTCTGTCAGAGCTCCAGCATTCATCTGTGGAGAAAGGAGAAACTTCCAGAAGGACAGCCATCTCTGCAGCAATCCACCAATCAGGCCTGTACGGTAGAGTGACCAGACAGAAGCCACTCCTCAGTAAAAGGCACATGGCAGCCCGCCTGGAGTTTGCCAAAAGGAACCTGAAGGACTCTCAAACCACGAGAAACAAAATTCTCTGGTCTGATGAGACAAAGATTGAACTCCTTGGAGTGAATGCCAGGCGTCATGTTTGGAGGAAACCAGGCACCGCTCATAACCATGCCAATAGTGGTGGCAACATCATGCTGTGGGGATGTTTTTCAGTGACAGGAACTTGGAGACTAGTTAGGGTGGAGGGAAAGATGAATGCAGCAATGTACAGAGACATCCTGGATGAAAACCTGCTCCAGAGTGTTCTTGACCTCAGACTGGGGCGACGATTCATCGTTCAGCAAGACAACAACCCTAAACACACAGCCAAGATATCAAAGGAGTGGCTTTAGTACAACTCTGTGAATATCCTTGAGTTGCCCAGCAAGAGCCCAGACTTGAATCCAATTGAACATCTCTGGAGAGATCTGAAAATAACATTGATGCGCACCGATACTTCCCATCCAACCTGATGGAGCTTGAGAGGTGCTGCAAAGAGGAATGGGCCAAACTGCCCAAAGACAGGTGTGCCAAGCTTGAGGCATCATATTCAGAAAGACTTATTTTTAATAAATTTGCAAAAATCTTCAAAAAACTTTTTCACATTGTCATTATGGGGCACTGTGTGTGGAATTTTGAGGGAAAAATGAATTTAATCCATTTTGGAATAAGGCTGTAACATAAAATGTGGAAAAAGTGAAGCACTGTGAATACTTTACGGATGCACTGTATAATTGTAAATTTCAGTGCTGCTATGCGATGGAGTGTAAATCTATTTTGGTTATAAACAGCCTTTTGCCCTTTAACAGCTGTGGTAGGCTCCTTTCCTCTCTCGAGCTCTAAACCAAATAACTATTTAGAGAGGGTTCCTTAGTGTAAAATTTGATTTCTCAACCTCATAGACAGAGCTACCGTGCCCTTTACAAACATCACACACTGTGCATGTGGCACCAAGTGTCTAAGGGAGCACCAAAATGATCAACATAATCATAAAAATCATTACAATTAATTTTTCAAATTACAAAAAACCCCTGTTCTAACATTTAATATTAGACCATTGTATGCAATCCAAACTATGCATACTTATCTGAAATAACAATAATAATTTGACTATTCCCTCCACCCCATCACATCTCTACGTATGTGTTTTATTCTTTGCATGTTCAAAAAAAAAAAAGATAAACAGGCCTCTGACTGTTGCATTTTAACTGTAGCAAAACTTGAGAATGGCATTCAATTACTGCAGGAGTCAGTGGAGAAAAAAAGAAGAAAAAGCTCCGTGACTGAGGGTCATACATGGCTTTCAGGTATGTTTGGAAATGTTAATAAATTGTGTTAAGTTTTTCTTAAACCTTGTATGTGTAACATGCAAAGACAATTAGCTAGTATACTCTTATTATCTCTGCCAAGGAGGTAATGTGATCGGATTGGTTTGTCTGTTTCTGTGTTTGGCTGTTAGCAGGATTACGCAAAAAGTACAGGATGGATTTTGATGAAATTTTCACCAGAGGTAGCCCTTGGGCCAAGGATGAACCCATTACATTTTGGTCTGATCTGAGAGTGCATACCTCCACCAAGGACCTTGTTTGGATTTGTGAAGCAAGATTGCACAAAAACTACTGGATGGATTTGGATTAAATTTTCACCAGAAGTGGCCCTTGGGCTATAAAGGAACCCATTACATTTTAGAAGTGATCCATGAGGAATGGAAGGAGTCTTTGCAGAGGTATGCACTTTTTGAGTTAATTTTCTAGTTTTGACTGTAGTCAGACATAACTGCTTACCTGCTGGAGCTGTTCTTACCATCTGTGAGGACCATATATGTTTGCCCTGCCAGTAATTGTATTTCATCAGTCAAAACTACATAAAACTATGAATTACTAAATATTAAAAGTTTTCTAATGTTGGAGCTTTGACTGTAGATAAAGAGCTAAGAGGAGGATGTTTGTGCCACAGAGCTTCATGAAATTTCAGGCCAACATCAAAATCACATCTCTGATCACTGATATAACTTTATTTCTTTTGAAGTTTTCAGAGTTCAGATTGTTGTTTGCAAGTTATGTATCAGTTTCTATTGAACTTGAAGCAGCTACTGACTGACTTTACAATTGATATATACGTAGGTAGGAATCCTACCTAGGATTAAATAACACTGCTTTGTATTTTTCCCCCCTTGTCCTGTCAGGCAGTTAGGTGAGCAGAACAGATATCTGCTACTCTTATTGTGCCAAAACAGATTTAGTTTGCCAAAAGGAGCTTTATACAGTACCTATCTCTGTACTCTCAATTGTTGTAAACTTCTCCTGTAATAACTTTTAATACTTTATTAAAATGATTTTACTCATGAAGGATCCGACAGGATGGAAGAATGGTGAAAGGAAGTTTGTGGAGGGGGAAAGAAAAGGGAGAGGAACAGACAAAAAAAAGACAAAAAACCAACAACTAAAACAAAGAGAAGACAGACTGCTTCTTCCACCGAAGAGGTCTCAACATGAGTCTGGTATCCGCACCTGTTAAAGGAGAGACATTTGTGCGTGTGTGTCCGTGTGCATGTATATGACGCAAAATAGTGCGTGCAAAATAAGTGTGTGCATGTGAGTGGTTTGTCAGGAAACATACGAAGAGGGGGGCCAGTTGCAGCAACTCTCCCCCCGGAAACCCTGAGCACACAAGGCACCGCTGCCAACCCCCCCACAGGGCAAAAATGCCCGAGGTCAGCAAGCCCCAGGGAAGTTAAGCATCTGCCCCTGGAGGGATGGCCAAGGGAGGCCAGGCCGCCAGGCGGCCAGCCCCCAGGCCTGCCATCCCCCCACCCCCACCCCCCGGCGAGGCCAACACCAGCCCCAGGGCCCCAAGCACCAGGAAGCCAGCACCCCCACCCGCTGCACACCCCAGGGACCCCCATGCCGAAAGAAGCCCCGCCCCCACACCCAGGGGAGCACATGTAGCCGAGAGGCATTACCCCCTCAATTCAGCACCTCCCGACTAGCAGACACACCATTCCCCCAACTTCACACCCTCATACGCACCCACTTGCACTCACTCACTCACTCACTCACTCACTCACTCACTCACTCACTCACTCACTCACTCACTCACTCTCATTCACCCACTCCCCCACATAGTTCTACACTCGCATTTTCGGACCTACTATCACTCCTGTACCCACTCAATCTCGCTCCCACTTGCCCTCAGGGTCACCCACATTCATTCATGTTCAGCCATACACGCTCTCTCACTCACACTCTGACCTACTCACATCCATTTGTGCTCTCCCCCTCATGCTCACCTGCTCTTATTCACCCTTATTTTACATGGCAACTGCGATGCAGATGCAGTGAGCCTGAATGCGCACTGGCACCCGGCAGCAGCTGGGGAGGCCGCTGGTGCAGGCCAGCAGTAACTCTCCCCCTGCGGACCCACCCCAGGGTGGCCGTGGCCACAGAAGCAGACCCCCACCCCCAGCGCCCACCCGAGCGACTGATCAGCAGACCACTGCAGGCGCTCCGAGATGCCACCCAACACGCAAAGCGCCACATAAAACCGACCCACCATCACCATCTCCACTCATCACTCCCTCACTCTCACTCTCTTGTTCAATCCATCTCTCACTCCCTTGCTCATATCCAGTCGGCAGCACCCAGGGATTCTGACAACATGACGGGTCCCATGCCCCCCACCGGGACTCCAGGCCCCTGGCAGAAGGAGGGCAACAGGCGTGGGGGAAGACCCCCACCCCTGTTGTGAACAATGAGCCGAACCTATACAGTACCCCACACACCAAGCGACACCCAAGAGCACCTACCACAAGCCCACCGACCACCCACCCCAGACACACACTGACAGCAGCAGGCAGCCCCGCCAGCACAGCCACCCTGGAGCAGCGCAGCGTAACACGGGGTGAGGGGACCTGCTTGTCCCGGCAGGGCGGCTGGGACAAGCAGGCCCCGAATCGCACCCCCATGCAACTAGATGGTCTGTCCCACCCCCACCACCCAGTGAGGTTCCCCCACCTACACAAACATCCTCCACACCCACACATCCACCCACAGGTATCCATACACACACATACCCCCGCCCACCCTCATGTGCACACACACACACACACTCTCACCATCACATATGCCCACCTACACCCACACACAGTCCCACATGCCCACACACACACACCCACTTCCACACCTACACACGCACCCACTCACACCCACTCTCACGTGCGCCTGCATGTGCCCACGCACTCACACACGTACACACACACATGCACACTCACACCTGCAGGCTTCGGAGAACTTGAGGGCAACCCCCTAGGATTCAGGCACCTGTCCCAGGACGTCTCCGGGGCCCTGGGGAGGGCACAACCCCATGGCGCAAGGACACGCTGGGGCCGGCCCGCACCACCGGCACACACCCAGCCTCAACCCAGAGGGGGATCCCCACCCCCCCAGCACTAGGGGCCCAAGGCCAAACCCAACTCCCCCGGGCCAGACACACAGCCACCCCAGAACAGACCCCTGGAAACCCTTGGAAACTGCCCCAGTGGGTCACAGAAACCCCCTCGTGGTCAGGGCACTGCCAGCCACCAGAGGCGCCAAGGAGCGCAATCCACCGCCCACCACCCCTCAGGTTATAGAATTAATAAGCGGGGACCAGAGAGAATTGAATTCAGGGAATTGGTTATTTGAGGAGGCAGACATTCTCTCCAGGCTAATGTAATCTAACAGTAGGTTATTACATTGAGTCATGCATAAATTATTTCTTGATTTCCAGTTCATAAGGATAGTTTTCTTTGCGATGCATAAGGCGGTGAGAACCATGTGTGACATCCTTGCCTCTATACTCATTTCACTGAAATCACCTAATATGCAGTGTGGGTGAGGATGAGACACAATACCCAAGCCATGCCGACAAGTCCTCACATGTCTTCGGCCAGAACTTTTGGACCGATGCATAGGACCACATGCATATAACTACCCGGGATGTTACTGGTGCAGTAGGAGCAGATATTTATGTGACTCAGGCCCATTTTGGACATCCTTTGTCCTGTGTAATGAGTTCTATGTTGAACTTTGTACTGTATGAGTTGTAAATTAGAGTTTTTAGTCATCTTAAAAGTGTTTAAACATATCTGTGTCCAGAAGCTTACTGAGATGTTTGGTTAACCCAGAAGCAGACTCAGACTCGGAATAAATACAATTATCTTTTATTGAAGAGTATGTGAGTGTGTGCATGTGTGTGAGTGTAGAAGTGGGCAGCGGGGCGAGCAGAGCACGGATCGAACTGGCAACCGTAGGAGAGAGCAAAGACATACAAATGAGTTCACTACACCAGGGTGAATAAACAAATGAATGTTCAGTCTTACAGGATGGGTGAAGGGCTGAGGCATTGAAGAGCTCCCACAGGTTCCGTACCCACTGTAGTCCGTTCTGTGTCCAAGCCGCTGTCGAAGAGTGAGGTGAAGTTGTGCAGGTAAGTATTCTGAACACATGCAGGGTGCGGGTAGGAGTCCTGGTCTGCAGCCAGAAGGAGGAGGTCCGCCGCCTGGAGGTTTCCACCTGTGCACAGGGAAGAAGAGGTGAAGTAGAGAATGGGATGGAATCCCGGTGGCTTACTTGAGGTTGGGGAGAGCTGGTTCCCAGAAGACCTGACGGAGCAAGAAGAGGTGAAGGAGACTGACAGAAAAATTCCATATTATCTACATTATTTTTGTTATTAATAATGCATTATTATAATTGAGACGTATCATGCCTTTCATATGCCATGTTTAATGTTTATATGTGCATTCCATGTAGGATAAGTTCATATATTCTTGGTGTGTTTCTGTGAGCAATTATTGGCCTTCAGAGAATTCAGACTGAGGATCAGTACATGCATAGAGGATGATCTAAGCTACACTGATAATCACTTTGGGATGTACTGTTCTCTTTTGGGTCCCAGGAATGCACAGGAACTTCTTGCTTGTGATCTAGATTAGTTTATGGCCGGAATGTCTGTGTTTCATTTGTTCATCACCCCGGATAAGCTCTGCTTATCAGTATTGTCTCTCTATCTCTCTCCCTTCCTCCTCTCATCCGTCCCCTCCTCCCCCTCCTTTCTGTTGCCTATATATGTCAAACCTAAAGAATGTACCCTTTAGAGATTCTGGGTGTGCACTGAAGGCCATGCTTTGTAATCTCTCCCCCAAAATGGCCACTGGGGTGACTCAGTGGCCATTTTACTTTTTAATAAATGTACATAAATCCCATTTTCCGCCTGATCTTTGACTTTGAATAATTGAAACTCAAAATTATTCTAAAATTTTGGCGCTCTGAACAGCGGATCCACATACCTCTGTATTTCTGCACCTCTGCATGATTTCAGCAAGTGCACAGCTGATAAAAGACCTTCCCAGGCTGAGTACAAGGCTCAGTGTTACTGCAGTGAAGGCATTTCGAACCGGGGCACTGGAACTGTCTGGGTGACGGATCTGAGAATCCTACAGGTGGCTTGGATGTAAGTACTGTACATTTGTTGTTGTTGAGTTTATGGGCATTGGGTTTGAGTCCCAGTGAGATGTTATTTGGTTTGCCCAGACCGCTTTGATACCACAAAGTCTGTTTAAGTTCCTCATTGCGACCTAATCGTTGGTTTCTCTGCCACAGTGAGCTTTCTTGCAAGATACCGGGGGAGGAAATCTGGGATTTCCCCCGCCACGGTGAGATCTATTGCAAGATACCTGGAGAGGAACCCTAAGATTCATTGCTCTTGGAACTTAAGGTCAGTTAGGTGAAGGTTTCGGAAGTTGCGCACAAGTAGGGAAAGATTCATGCCCCTTGGCCACGAATGTTTTATTGCCTAAATACCTAGGCTCTTGGCATATCGTGGGGGGGTTACGTGACCCTAAAAAGTAGATTCTCAGGGAAAGATTTGTGCCTTTTGGCCAAGTCTGCTTATTGCCCAAATATCTGGGCTCTCAGCATATCATGGGAGGTTAGGTGACCTTGGAGGATGGATTTTTCATGGGAAGAGTCGTGCCTTTATACCGCGTCTGCTTATTGCCCAATTTTGGGGCTCTAGGTACACTGCGAGAGGTTACATGACCGCTGAAAATACTGGTAGATTTTTATTTTGAAAGTCTGTTGTAGCAATGGATAAAAGTTACTGCAGTTGGTTTGTTTTTGTTTCTGTGTCTCGTGAAATCTGCTCTGGTGTGACAGAGTGATGGAGTTCTCCGCGGAGGCAGAAAAAGCATGTTGCACGAGGCTGTAAAATTGTTGTTTGTGATTTTTTTCTGGTATTTGTGGAGCATAAAAGGGTTGGTTAATTAATTATCCTCTTGAAGAATGTTTAAAATTATGGGTGTTTGAAAATAGTAATTTTGAGCAAAAGTAGTTGACTAGTGTTGTGTTTTCACGGCAGTGTAGAAGAAAACCAGAAGGATCTTCACGCTGCAGTGAGAGTGTGTGGTTGCCAGATGTGCGTGTTTCCCACTAAAGTTGCCAGTTTCAGAGATTAACAAATAATTTTCATGCTGCTTTGTCTGTTGGCATAAAGTTTTCATTATGTGCAGATGTTTTGTCTAGCTCCAACCTTGTGTTGATGATAGCGAAAGGAGCATTTCTGTCTTGGCCCTGTGTGTCTGTCTGTGTGTGTGTGAATGTGGTTGCTTGAGAAAACAAGAATGAAAAAAACACAGGCTGTGTGGGTGCTGACCTGTGTGACAGGGGAGTGAAAGAGAAATAATCTATATATGGGTATTTTTGCAAAGCTTTGGGGTTTTTACAGTTTACTTTTTCAATCTAATTTTGCGGGTTTTGACTCTAATGTTGCGTACGTGGTAAACTATTTACAGGTTTTTAAAGCCAGTTTCCTCCAGTTTTTCTTTGGAAAATTAAAAACATTCAGCTATTTTTATTCAATTTTTTGATATATCACTGATTTTTATTGACCCAAGTGCCTTATTTCTCTGACTGAAGCATAACAGTGAACTTTACAGAAAAAAAAGGACGCAGGACTAGCGATCTCAAAGGGGGTTTTCCTTCTCTCTGTTCCCCGCTCTCACCAAACAACCAGACTCTGGGACCCAGCAAAACAACATCGCCTTGCCACTGTACGGGCCCCTCTCGTCGACACCTAAGTGGCTAAAACACTAAGTTAAGTACAGTCGCTTGCATCTTAATCAATGCTACCAGCATGACAATGATGAAATTAACTGACCATTACAATATCATGCTGTCACTTAATAATGCCTAATCACTGAAGGCTTTGTGTACACATTATATTACATGATTCAAAAAATAGAAGCGGTTGATAATTACTGTGTTTGTGAATACGATTTGCCAGAGTCTACTGACTATCAAACACAGGTCTTCGTAATTCTATGTCATATTGTTGCTTTGTTTCAATAATACTAAACTCACTATTTAATAAATGACTATGTGCTTATTTGCATTTTGATCCTTTCACTGTCTATGTAAAAAAAGGGAAAAGAAGGAGGCTCAAGGTCTGATGGGTTGCAGTATTTAGGGAAAAAAAAAACACAAACCACAGATGGCAGTATCAATCATTCTGACCTTAGAAGGTTCTTCTTTCCTGTGCAATACATTCCTGAACTCACAGTGCTGCTCTGTGACCTCGGCCACTTAGGAAAGAGATTAGGCCTGCACTTTGCAGTTACTAATTCTAAATGCTGCATTGGTATAAGGCTTCTAATATATGACACTGTTTTGTTTAAACATAATCCTAAAGTAGTGATGACCCATGTCAATTGGTAAAACATTTACTTACTATTTATTTACTATTCACTGACTATTTAGCAAATACTTGTTTTGAATAGCAAAATCACATTATTCAAATTGTGGAAGTTTTAGGTGTAAAGTTTTTTTTTTTTTTTCGGTTATTCTCCATTCCTGTTTTTGTTTTTCAACAGGAAAGGGAAAGCATTCACAAAATCTTTAGCTCTCACCAGTATTTATATTTGCCAAATCAACAAGGTGAAAAGATAGGAATCATAACATTATGGGGGACCCATGCTGTGGTATTCATCTCCGACTGAAAAACATGGAGATGCAGTAATTTCCTCTGATGGAAGAGCATGGGGATTAAAGGGCTGGGGGACAAAAGGAATTGTCATACGGGAATGAATTGTAATGCAGGACCTGGGTAGCAGGGACGTGCGAGTGTTGTGATATAAAAGAGAGTCCTTGCTACATGAGGTTAATGTTTTCTGATTCTGGAAGATGTGAGAGAGTGAATAAAGTTCATCTGGTCTGAATGCTTGGCCTGGTTATTCCTCTCTCCACAACGTCACCATTACCGTTCAATTTAATAAATCCATGGTGACATATGCAATATGTAATAAAATAATAAAAAACAATAATTCATTTGTGTTTCTTAACATTACACACTATAATAAACAGTGGGATAAACATTTCAAGGGACACAAAACTAATGATGATAACTGGAACATTAGCAAAATCAATTTATGAGGTGATAAAATTTGCACTCCTGTTGATACAAATACTGATGTGCAGCTGGGGGTAGTCTTGAGGCTTCCCCCCATTTTTTTTTTTACAGGATGGCACTGAGATTTGATCTTTGTGGGAGATGTGAGGAGGCTGGACAGTGTGTGACAGGCATGGTTGTGGCTCATTGGCTGGGGGGGGGGGGGGGGGGCAGCGGCACGACGGGGGAAAGGAACCCTCAATTGACAAGCATTGACGAAGCTAAGTAGAACAAATGACATTGCAAATGATATAAAACATATCAATTTAAATGACTTTGACTTTAAAGATATAGTGTTTATATGACTTCACACTGCAGGATACATCTGACACATTGCAATCTCACACCTTGCAATGATGCCACTCACCACATAATGGTGTGACAGTATCACATTTCAGGAATGTGACAGTGTAAGGGTAATAAGGAATACTTGTATTGTATGACGATGACTGCTACAGACCTGGCCTGTGCTCCCAGTGCTTGGCCTTGGCCGAGCCGAGCCTCGGGACTACAGTCTACACAATAATTTACCAAGGAATATAAAATAAGGCATTCCTTGTACAACATTAAGACAAATTCTAATTAGACAATATGTCCACCTTTCCATTGACTGAAGGAGTGTGACACAATCTTTCACAAGGATTCACTTTCACAAATTCAACCTGTCTGTGTTCAACTGGACAGACAGATGTGGTCTAAGTGACTAACTCAGAATGGTTGCTATAAATGCTAAATCATATCAAATCTGCACAGACAGCTATATTACTTTTTTCCCTAAATGAGATGTGTACATTAGGTCAAGAGACGACAAAAAAAGCCATGATTATTGAAACCTCATTTTGAAGGAGCTATACTATTCACAAATTTTCTAAATTAACTGTGTGTAACACATAAAAAGTGGTAACACACTTCCTTCTAGTAAAGCCATCAAGCAACTACCCTGTAACTTTGATGTATGTGTGTCTCCATGCATCAAGGGGGGATGGTACCAAAACATTCAATAGGAGAAGCTAAAATTTATATCAATAAATTTTAAGATATTTAAGAAAATATTTGCAGATTATTGTAAAATAAATATCATGTTTATCAGAAAGAAGGTAAACTGATAAGAAGGAAGAAGGCCATGCAAACTTATGAGAAAAGTTCCAAATGTCTAAGGAAAGTCAAATTAATGCTGAATTTATGTTTACTGTGGGAGTTAATTTAGAATCTACTACAAAGACAATACAGATTCTTACTCAATTAAGAGAACAATGCTTTAGGGAGCTCAAAGCAAAATAATTTGATCTTCCCTGCATAAACTTAGTCTTTTCAAAACCTTTGCATGAATCTCATTTTAGCTAAATAAGAGTGAAGGTAAAAATGTTTAGAAATTTTTTACATACTTATTGAATACACAAAGGCTTTCCTCTGCACTAATCTGAATACTGCTATGATGACACTGAAACCCTTAACTGAAACAATATCAATGTTTACAACAATATCAAGATTTAAAATAGCTGAAATGATTTACTTAGATAATGGAAAACATTTAATGGAATACACTTTGTAAATCAAATCATGTCACATTTAGGTACAGTACCCGAATTATCAGTACCAAACATTTACCTAGGAAACCATTTAGCCTACCATCAACAATCTACAGGATTAGTATAATACACAAATAAGAAAAATAGGGAAACTGTGAAGGGCAAACCCTATTATTGAAGCCATTTAACTTAGGTGATGAGGAAGGGTTTTTGGGTGATTACATGCAAAGAATGACAACTGACAGCGATGTTATCCATACTGTCCTTCCCAGGAGGGACCATGTGACGAAAGAAGTGTAGGAGGTGCACCCATCTCTTGGGCGAACCAGAGGATCTGCTCATCACAGGAAACTGGACCAAAACTCACTGGCAAGGACAGCACAAAGGTTATCCTGCTGACCTAAACAGCCGTGGAAAACAAAGGACATGGCATTTGGGTGCATCTAACGTTTTACCCCACTTGAAACCCTCAGCAAAAGACTGTTTAATATACATTGTATACTTATTTAAAAAAAAAAAACAACAACAAATGACTGTTTAACTGTTTCTCTATGCAAGTGTCAGCTGATGGCTTGATGCCCAGTAATGACCTTTGCTAATAGGGAAGCAGGCTGTTTGTTTATCATGACAAGAGAAAAATACAAGGGAAAGAAAAAAGTGTGGTTAGTGTGGTTATCTTATCATCCTCATCATCCTCTAGTAATACTTAATATTGGTTATTAAGCTGTTCCATTGCTTATACACTGTAGAGAATTGTTATGTTTACTCCTTAATAACACTAACAGTTGGACAAAGTATATTTTATTGCTAAAATGATGCAGCTACTACAGGCTGTTTGTTTTCTTAACCTGTTGAACTCTGTTCAATTTCCCTAAAAACACCTAAAAATAACATGCCCAAAGTAAATCAAAAGCTGTTCTTCAACCCTTTGCAGCATCTTCATGGGGTTGGTCTCATTTAAAAGAAAACACTCTGAATTGTTTGGCAAAACAGTCATAATCTCTCTAAGTCCTCCTGCCACTGAGTAACAGTCATCTAAACATACTGAATTTGAAGAAAATAAAGTTTGCCTCGGTGTTTTTTTTTAGATACAAATGCTTGCAAATAACACACAGCTGTCAGATACTGGCTGGAAAATGCAACAGAAATGTAGAACCAAGTATTTTCAAGCTGAGGTCAAAATTTTGTAACAATACCACAAAAAAATGAATACAGTGGGGTAAAAAAGTATTTAGTCAGCCACCAATTGTGCAAGATCTCCCACTTAAAAGATGAGAGAGGTCTCCAATTTTCATCATAGGTATACCTCAACTATGAGAGACAAAATAAGAAAAAAAATCCAGAAAATCACAATGAAGGATTTTTAATGAATTAATTGGTAAATTCCTCAATAAAATAAGTATTTGGTCAATAACAAAAGTTCATCTCAATACTTTGTTATATACCCTTTGTTGGCAGTGACAGAGGTCAAACGTTTTCTGTAAGTTTTCACAAGGTTTTCACACACTGTTGCTGGTATTTTGGCCCATTCCTCCATGCAGATCTCCTCTAGAGCAATGATGTTTTGGGGCTGTCACTGGGCAACACAGACTTTCAACTCCCTCCAAAGATTTTCTATGGGGTTGAGATCTGGAGACTGGCTAGGCCACTCCAGGACCTTGAAATGCTTCTTACGAAGCCACTCCTTCGTTGCCTAGGCGGTGTGTTTGGGATCATTGTCATGCTAAAAGACCCAGCCACATTTCATCTTCAATGCCCTTGCTGGTGGAAGGAGGTTTTCACTCAAAATCTCACGATACATGGCCCCATTCATTCTTTCCTTTACACGGATCAGTCGTCCTGGTCCCTTTGCAGAAAAACAGCCCCAAAGTATGATGTTTCCACCCCAATGCTTCACAGTAGGTATGGTGTTCTTTCTCCTCCAAACACGACAAGTTGAGTTTTTACCAAAAAGTTCTATTTTGGTTTCATCTGACCATATGACATTCTCCCAATCCTCTTATGGATCATCCAAATGCTCTCTACCAAACTTCAGACGGGCCTGGACATGTACTGGCTTAAGCAGGGGGACACGTCTGGCACTGCAGGATTTGAGTCCCTGGCAGCGTAGTGTGTTACTGACGGTAGCCTTTGTTACTTTGGTCCCTGCTGTCTGCAGGTCATTCACTAGGTCCCCCCGTGTGCTTCTGGGATTTTTGCTCACCGTTCTCGTGATCATTTTGACCCCACGGGGTGTGATCTTGCATGGAGCCCCAGATGGAGGGAGATTATCAGTGGTCTTGTATGTCTTCCATTTTCTAATAATTGTTCCCACACTTGATTTCTTCACACCAAGCTGCTTACCTATTGCAGATTCAGTCTTCCCAGCCTGGGGCAGGTCTACAATTTTGTTTCTGGTGTCCTTTGACAGCTCTTTGGTCTTGGCCATAGTGGAGTTTGGAGTCTGACTGTTTGAGGTTGTGGACAGGTGTCTTTTATACTGATAACGAGTTCAAACAAGTGCCATTAATACAGGTAACGAGTGGAGGACAGAGGAGCCTCTTAAAGAAGAAGTTACAGGTCTGTGAGAGCCAGAAATCTTGCTTGTTTGTAGGTGACCAAATACTTATTTTACTGAGGAATTTACCAATTAATTCATTAAAAATCCTTCAATGTGATTTTCTGGATTTTTTTTTTCTCATTTTGTCTGTCATAGTTGAGGTACACCTATGATGAAAATTGGAGACCTCTCTCATCTTTTAAGTGGGAGAACTTGCACAATTGGTGGCTGACTAAATACTTTTTTGCCCCACTGTATATTACACAGCTTTTTTCTCAGGTTGTTCCCAGGCAGTTTTGAACTGTGCCAAACTGTGCAAATGGCACAGTTTGGCACAGTTTGGAAAAATGTCTATAACTTTTGAATGCTTCAACATAGAAGCTTCATCTTGGGCTCTAATGAAAGGTGATACTCAGGGCTATCTTGTGAGATATCCAGAAACACTGTCAGTTGTAATGACACAGAGAAAATGAAGTTTAAAATATAAACATGCTTTACTGAACAAAAATGTCAATATACAAAACATACTATTTACAAACAACAAATATGAATATGAAGGCCTTTATATGTTATTGGCAATATGCCAGTTATTGTAAAATATAAACACGCTTTACTGAACAAAAAAGTCAATATACAAAACATACTATTTACAAACAACAAATGTGAATATGAAGTCCTTTATATGTTATTGGCAATATGCCAGTTGTTGTAACAGTCTCGGTTTGGGATCAAACAGAGAGGCACATCACAGGTGGAGCACTTGAGTGGTGTCTTTTTACGGCAGTGCCTGCATAGTGCCCATCCATTCGTGCGGTGCCCTGAGATAAAGACAATCCTGTGATGTGCAGTGGGTGTAGGATGAGGTGGTGTGGGTGTGGCTGATCGAGAGTGCACCTGTGCCAGCTGCTTAGCAAGGGTCTCCCGAAATGTCTTCTGTCTCAATGGCTTCTCTCCTCTTCCTGAGGCGAGTGCCTTGTGGAGGATGTAGGCATTGATGATGGCAATGTCCATGAAGTGGTAAAAAAAAGCTCTTATACCACTTCATGGTCTTATGGAGAACACTGTAGTAGCCTATCAGGGCATCTGATAGGTCCACTCCACCCATGCACCTGAATGGACAAAAAAACACAATTTTTAAAATAAAAGGAAAAAAAAAACACTTCAATATATTACTCAAGCCAATTGTTACATTTTCAAATCATTGTAGTCCTTTATGCAAGGCGGCATGGAGAGTACTCATCTGGCACCCACTCCTCACCAGAGTCTTCACCAGAGAAGTTTGTCTATTATGTGGAAATAAAAAGTCATTTACAAAGTTCAAGTTTTATTTTTCACTATTCTCCTACTTTCCCAGAGTTCACATGCACAGCACAGTTCCTGTTTTGTTTTTTTTTAACAAGAAAAAATAGCCTAAAGTGCAATAAAAATTATACTAAAATGTTATCACATTTCTAAAGGGTAACAAACACATTTTTAGGTGGCATGCTCCTTTGTGTGTGTGTGTTGGGGGGGGGGGTTGTTTGTTCATTCATTCATTCATGAATGAACAAACAAGCCCCCCACACACAAAGGGCCATGCCACGTAAAAAATGTGTGGCCTTTTTTTTTTTTACAAGAAAAAATAGCCTACAGTGAAATAAAAATTATACTAAAATATTACATTTCTAGAGGGTAACAAACAACCCCCCCCCCCCACACACACACACACACACACAAAGAAACATGCCACGTAAAAAATATGTGGCCTTTTTTTAAAAGAAAAAATAGCCTACAGTGCAATAAAAATTATAGTAAAATATTACATTTCTAGAGGGTAACAAACAACCCCCCCCCCCCACACACACACATACACACAAAGAAACATGCCATGTAAAAAATGTGTGGCCTTTTTTTTTTTTACAAGAAAAAAATAGCCTACAGTGCAATAAAAATTATACTAAAATATCTGCAATGTAGAGGAGAACCCCCCCCCCCCGCTACAGAGAAACTCGACACATAAAAAAAACGTGTGGCCATGAGGAACCGTTGTAATTACCGATCGGTCAAAAGTTATTTTATTACTATTTTCATCGATAAAGAATAATTTAGCTAATAACACTTACCTGTCCACAACAGCAATGTCATTGGCGAACATCTGTTGTCGAAGTTCCTCATTGTCAGACAAACATGAAGCTGGTCCGGTTGTTACTGACTCGTGGTTCTGGTCACCCGACCTGGTCAAACCATCTCCGCTTCCATGCTTGTGGTTTTTGTGCACCATTTTTCAAAACAAATAAGAACAGTAGTAATAAAAAAAAGACTAGCTAATGGCTAAGATAAGATAAGATAAGCCTTTATTAGTCCCACAACGGGGAAATTCCAGGATTGCAACAGCACAGGGATAGCAACACTCAGAGCAACAATCAGAAGGCAAGAAAAAAAAAACAAGCAAGCAAGAGCAGCTAATAAACATATGTACGTATTACTATAAAATATATATATATACACACACACACAGACACACAGTGCAGAGCATTGTAGCTGGATGGAATAAATATATGAATATATGAACACACAGTGCAGAGCATTGTAGCTAGATGGAATAAATATGTAAATATACACTCGGTATACGATACGGAAGATATAAATAAGACCAGTGGATATACATACTGTACATACACATAAATATATAAATATATATACAAAGTGTGGAGCATTGAGTGCCTAATGCTACCGTTACGCACAGGTCTCAATGTGAGTCACCCAGCGGCTTAGGCAAAATAGATTTGACGCACGCGGACGTACGTGTTTTAATGGCAATATAAACACATAACAAAGGCATGTCAGGTATTGCTGAATTCAGAATTTTATTGGCTAAACGAAACGTCAATCGTCGAACTTCTCTTCTTCAACTGGCTCGTTGTATTCACGGTCGTTGGTAGGCAGGTCCTTCTTGCTAGGTTTTCAGTCATTGGTTCTTCAAGGTTTAGGAAACCCAATTCAAGGCTCTTATTAGTCAAATGAGAGGTCAATCAAATCTAAACCAATCAAACACTCCTTTGGATTTCTTTTCACGGCTGTGTCTGTACTGGAAGAACGGAAATGCAGCTTTTTTTTTTCAGTGCACACTGAGACGCACTACGACGCAGAGATGTGACTGCCCGCGGAATCCTGGAGTTCTGCTGGTTAAGAAGTAACATAGCAAACTTCATTTTGAATCACACCTGGCACATCACATCACTTCACTGATCATAAACATGACACTCCTTACTCTGCAAATGCAAGGCTAATTTCATCAGGGAACTCCTCTTTCTGAAGTGGTGATGTCCCCTTTCCAGCAGCTTAACACTCTCTAAGTATGCAATGGCTTACAGTGTGTTTCTCCCCTGTACTGCTACCCTGCTTGACCAACGAAGTAAGCAAGTGTTATACCTAGGATCTATGTTGTCAAAGGTCATTGAGTCATTGGGCATATTCACACCTATCCAGGACACTGGGCAGGTTTGTGTACCCCGTTTTGGCAACTGACCGTACCCTCATCATGTTGGAGGGCAGGTGGGCAGGGTGAAGAGAGATGCTTTTCTTCCACATCACAGGTGTCAAACTCATTCCATGGAGGGCCAAGACCCTGCAGGTTTTACCTCCACCCAGTGTCTTCAACAGGTGATTTCACTGAATTTCTTCCCACTGATTGCTAATCAGTGAAAACACCTGCTGACGACACTGGGTAGAAGCAAAACATGCAGGGTGTTGGCCCTCCATGGAATGAGTTTGACACCCCTGTTCCACATGATGCCATTTATGGAGCATGAATGCAATTTCAGATGGAAAGTACAGGAGTGAGGTTTTTGTTCACTGTTTCTTTGAGTGAGAGTGGATATGAATACCTTGGGGATTAAAACACTTAATTATAAACTACATTTACAAAATTATAACAAAGCATAGAATGGTTCTTGACTGACTAATTGCCACCCGTAGGGGTGTATGCCCTATTATAGGAGGTCATTGTTTTACTTCTATCCATGAAAATGATGCAAATGGACATATTAATACCTCAGATACACATAGTTTCATTGCTTTGCAGGCAATGATAACAAAACTGATTAAGTTAGTGTTTCTCTTCATGGAGAAGTCTCATCATGAACTTGGTAATGATTTTTATAACGTCAGATTTTTCTTGTGTGAGTCCTTAATATGATGATGAGGCTGGTTATTGTAAGCTTAGTGATATGTCTTCATACAACTGCTGCAGATGATGAGGATGGTGAAAGGGGTAATACTAACCTAAGGCGTTTGAAGGTTGCAATATAATTTAAGGTTGTTTTGAGTATCTTCATATTATTTTCTACGTTCTTATTTTCTACACTCTAAGATTAGTTTTGATCATATTGCACATGTTCACTCTTTATGACATATTCTATACACATTTTTAACTTGCAAAGACACATAACAGCATGCAAATTCTTACACATATCCTTATATTATTTCCTTTACTTTATTTTACTACCACTTTGGTTATTTTTCTTTTAATCCCGATGCTTTATTAAGCATCGGGGGGATATGATAGAAAAATTCCATATTATCTACATTATTATTGTTATTAATAATGTATTATTATAACTGAGAAGTATCATGCCTTTCATATGCCATGTTTAATGTTTATATTGTGGGGTGTAGCACCTTGGGAGAGCCAGATTATCTAGCATCTCAGACAGGAGACAGTGGATAAGCTTGGGAGAACAAAGAGCAGGGGATTCCTGGTGAGATAACAGGAAGGAGTCAAGGATGAGGGGGCTGAATGCAGTGTGATGCAAATGTCATGTTGTGTGTGATGTAAATGCCATGAAACTTAAGAGAGGAGTTTCTGCTTGAGAGTTCATTCTGTTCTGTGCTTGAAAGATGTGAGTGTGTAATAAATCGTCTGAAATGATTCCGCCTCTGATTTCACACACTCCACAATATGTGCATTCCACGTAGGATAAGTTCATATATTCTTGGCATATTTCTGTGAGCAATTATTGGCAAACAGAGAATTCAGACTGAGGATCAGTACATGCATAGCGGATGATCTAAGCTGCATTGATAATCACTTTGACATGTCCTGTTCTCTTTTGGATCCCAGGAATGCACATGAACTTTTAGCTTGTGAGCTAGATTAGTTTATGGCCGGAATGTCTGCGCTTCATTTGTTCATCACCCTGGATAAGCTCTGCTTATCAGGATTGTCTCTATCTCTCTCCCTTCCTCCTCTCATCTGCCCCCTCCTCCCCCTCCTTTCTGTTGCCTCTTTCCAGTCTGAAGGAGCGTTAACGTCTCCGTGCACACCAAAGGACAGTGCGGCTTAAGAAGGCTTTCTAATGAGTGGACCAGGTGTGCGCGCAGCTGTGGAGGCAATTAGGACAGCAGACATGCAGAGCAGATCACCACAGTACTCCCCCCCCCCCCCCCATGGGACACCTCTCGGCGGCCCATCCAACCTACCCGGGTGCATCTGATGGAAGTCCCTGATGAGCGGTGGATCCATCATGAAGGAGGGATGCACCCAGGATCTCCATTCTGGACCATAACCTTCCCAGTCCACCAGGTACTGGAGGCCAAGACCCCTGCATCGGACATCCAGCATGGAGTTGAACTTCCAAGCGAGGTCACCATTGATCATCCCTGGCAGAGGTGGAGTCTTGGGAGGGGGGCACAGAGGGTTGGAAACAAACAGTTTAACCTGAGAGACGTGGAAGGTGGGACAGATGCAAAGGGAGGGGGGGAGAGCCAGGCGCACAGCAACAGGATTAACAATATGGGTGATGGAGAAAGGACCAATAAAGCACTGGGATAGCTTTCTGGACTCAGTCTTTAGATTGCTGTTTTTCATGGACAACCATACCTGCTGCCCGACCCAGTAGGACGGAGCCGGGGTCCTGCGATGATTGGCGATGTCTGAGTTGCGGTCCGCCATGCGTCAAAGCGCGTCCCAGGTAGCCATCCACAGCCGGCGACAGCACTTCATGTGAGTCTGCATGGAGGGCACAGCGATGTCTTCCTCCTCCTCCGGGAACAGTCGGGGGTTGTACCCAAGGGAGGTCTCGATTGGAGAAAGACCTGTAGCAGAGGAGACCATAGTGTTATGAGCATAATCCACCCAAGGTAGGTGGGAGCTCCAGGATGCTGGGATGGAGGCTGTAATGCACCGCAGTGCTGCCTCTAATTCCTGGTTGGTGTGCTCACACTGGCCATTACTCTGGGGATGGTACACTGAGGACAGACTTACTGTGGCCCCGATGGCCTTAAAGAAAGCTCACCACATATGCAAGACAAACTGGGACCCACGGTCAGACACAATGTCCACAGGGATGCCGTGAAGCCGCACAACATGTAGGACAAGCAGGTCCACCGTCTCCTTGACCGTAGGGAGCCCCTGGAGGGGAATGAAGTGGGCTGCCTTGGAGAACCTATCCACCACCGTGAAGACAACAGTGTTGCCTGCAGAAGAGGGGAGACTGGTCACGAAGTCCAGGGCCATGTGGGACCAGGGTCTGCTGGGGATGGGAAGGGGGTGTACCAGGATGCCTTGCAGGTGGCGCACTGGGTGCAGGCTTGAATGTATTCCCCGACGTCCCTCCGTAGCGAAGGCCACCAAAAGGTTCTCTGTAGTTGGGCCACTGTATGCGTCATCCCAGGGTGGCACAGCAGCTTAGAGGAGTGTGCCCAATTGATGACTTCACCCCGGACTGCAGAGGGCACATACATCCTACCTGCTGGCCCCCCGCCCGGGTCGGCCTCGGTCTCCTGTGCTCTCCTAACCCTCTCCTTGATACCCCACGAGATGGCGCCCACAATGCATGAAGGAGGAACAATGGGATGTGGCAGCACCTCAGCTGCATCGGGGAGAATTGTCTGGAGAAGGCGTCTGGTTTGGTGTTCTTAGACCCCGGGTGATAGGTGATTGTAAAATTAAACCTGCTGTAAAACAGGGACCAGCGGGCTTGACAAGAGTTGAGTCGTTTGGCTGCCCTGAGGTACTCCAAATTTTTATGATTGGTCTAAACGACAAAATGCTGGGAGGCTCCCTCCAGCCAGTGATGCCAATCCTCCAAGGCTAACTTGACCGCCAGCAGCTCCCTGTCCCCAATCTCATAATTCCTCTCTGCAGGGGATAGACAGCGGGAGAAGAATGCGCAGGGGCGGATCTTGTCGTCGCGGGAGAGCATTGAAACAACACAGCTTCCACGCCGGAGTCAGAGTCGTCCACCTCTACCAGACATTGCAGCGCGGGGTCCACCTGGGCCAAGATAGGAGGAGAGGAGAACAACAATTTCAACACAGCAAAGGCCACCTCCTCCTTCTCCGTCCACCGGAATGGCACCTTGGTGGAGGTGAGGCGGGTGAGAGGTAGGGCAATGATACTATAGTTTTTGATGAAGCTGGGATGGAAATTGGCAAAACCCAGAAACTGCTGGAGCTGTTTCCGGGATGATGGAACTGGCCACTCTACCACTGCCCTCACCTTGTCTGGATTGGCAATGATCTCATTATGGGAGTTGACAAAGCCCAGAAACGTGGTGGATGGGATGTGAAACTCACATTTCTCGGCCTTGACGAACAGTTGTTCTCCAGTAGGTGCTGCAGAACCCGCCTGGCATGTACCCAATGTTCCTTGAGAGACTGGGAAAAGATAAGGATGTCACTGAGGTATACAAACACAAAAGAATCCAAAAAATCCCTCAACACATCATCAATCAGCCGTTGGAACACTGCAGGAGCATTAGTAAAACCAAAGGGCATCACCAAATACTCGAAGAGGCCACTAGGAGTGCGGAACCCCATCTTCCACTCATCCCCTTCCTTGATCTTCACCAGGTGATAGGCATTGTGGAGATACAGTTTAGTGAACACTGAGGCCCCCTGGAGGGAATCGAAGGCGGTGTTAATGAGGGGAAGAGTGTACTTATCTTTGACTGTGATATTATTGAGCTCCATGAAGTCAATACAAGGTCTAAGTGACCCATCCTTCTTCCCCACAAAAAAGAATTCCGCCCCCACCGCTGAGGGTGACGGTCTGATAATGCCAGAACTTAGGGACTCCTTAATATACTTACCCATCACCTCCCGCTCCAGGGCAGACAGGCTATAAAGCCAGCTGGATGGCAAAGGAGCCCCTGGCAGGAGGGGTGGTGGGAGGGAAGTGACAGTGCTTGAGCTTTGCTAAAAATGTCACCCAGATCACGGTATTCAGGGGGGTACTGAAGAAACGTTAGGCGGGGGTGCATCAGGAGAACAGAGGGGGAGCAAGCAGCGGACTGTAGGCAGGCACTCAGGAAAAAAGAGCTCCAGGAGACAATGCTTCCCGATCGCCAATCAATAACTGGATAGTGCAGCCAAAGCCAAGGGTAGCCCAAAATAACTGGGGAGGCTGAAACGGGAAGCACAAAAAAACCTAATCTGTTCCCGGTGATTGCCTGATACCAACACTGAAACCGGAGCAGTTTGTTTCACAACAATGGCAAGCAGAACCTTAGACAGAGCAATCAGTTTTAACAGATTCTTCAGCCATTAGCAAGGAGGCCCCAGCCGGGTTGCCAGATTCTCAGAAATAAAGCTCTGCTTGGCCCCGGAATCAATGAGTGCGTGGGTGGATATTTCCTTGTGATTATGTAGAAAACTAATGGGGAGCAGAAATTTAGCAAGGGAATTAGCTTGGGGTGAGTCCGTGAGTCCCCCTACTGTGATGCACGGACCCCCCCCTTTTGGCCGAATGGGACAAGAGGCCAGTTCGTGCTCCTCATTAGCACAGTAAAGGCACAACCCAAGCTCACAGTGGCGTTGTTTCTCAACTGGAGGCAGCTTAGATTAGCCCATCACCACGGGCTCCTCCATATCCAAGGGATCAGAGGGGGGGAGGGCTAGCAGGGGGGGCTGTGGGGAGTGGCAAAACTGCGAGCCCGAACAACTGGGAGGTTATCAATGCTAATGGCGAGGGAGATTAGCTCGTTCAGTTTGTTAGGTTTGTCTATGCGGGGTAATTCGTCCCGCAGGCTAGGTCTAAGGCTGCGAGTAAATATGCTGCAGAGACAGGCATCCTCCCACCCCACCTCTGCTGCCACCATCCGGAAGTCCACTGAATAATCTGCCACTGATTTACTTCCTTGTTTGAGGGTAAGTAACTGGGTGGTCAGCACACTATCTCGGTCAAAGTAGCTGAAAACCTCATTAAACTCAGCCACAAACTGATCATAGGTCATATTAGCATAGTCGGGCCAAGCCACCATGGTGTAAGCCCAAGCTAAGGCCCACTCCTCTAAGAGATTGACAACATATCTTATGTGGCTATGATTAGTAGGGAAATCCCCCGGCATACTCTGAAAAACAATTCCACACTGTAACAAGAATCCCTGTGCCTCCCCTAGCTTACCACTGAATCGCATGGGGGTGGGGACTGGAGTCAGCAGAAAAAGCTGGGAGGGATGAGGGGTGGAGCTACCCCCCCCCACCGGGAGCAGGTGGGAAGGGCTGTGTCTGTGTGAGGTGATCCAAGCGAGTGTTAATCTGCATCAGTTGTGTAAGTGTGACTTCCTGCTGATAGGACAACTGGTCTAACCAAGCCTCGATGGTGTTAAGTCTCTGTGCGATAGCACTGTCTGTTGGGCTTGTCTGACGGAGATGTACTGACATGTTTGGTTAACCCAGAAGCAGACTCAGACTCAGAATAAACACAATTATCTTTTTTTGAAGAGTATGTGAGTGTGTGCATGTGTGTGACTGTAGAAGTGGGCAGCAGGGCGAGCAGAGCATGGATCAAACTGGCAACCCTAGGAGAGAGCAAAGACAGGTGAATGAGTTCACTGACACCAGGGTGAATAAACAAATGAATGTTCAGTCTTACAGGATGGGTGAAGGGCTGAGGCGTTGAAGAGCTCCCAGAGGTTCTGTACCCACTGCAGTCCGTTCCTTGTCGGAGCCACTGCAGAAGAGTGAAGTGAAGTTGTGCAGGTAAGTATTCTGAGCACTTGCAGAGTGCGGGTAGGAGTCCCGGTCTGCCGCTAGGAGGAGGAGGTCCGCTGCATGGAGGTTTCCATCTGTGCACAGGGGAGAAGAGGTGAAGTGGAGAACGGGATGGAATCCCGGCGGCTTACTTGAGGTTGGGGAGAGTTGGCTCCCAGAAAACCTGATGGAGCAAGAAGAGGTGGAGATGAAACTCCAAAGTTGCAGGAAGGAGAGTTAGGACGAGGAGGTCTTTCCAGTCCGAAGGAGCGTTGACATCTCCATGCAGACCAAAGAACAGCGCAGCTTAAGAAGACTTTCTAATAAGTGGACCAGGTGTGTACGCAGCTGTGGAGGCAATTCGGACAGCAGGCACGCAAAGCAGATTACCACACTTTCATCCTTATTGATCAATAAGTCTGTCTCCCATTTTGATTTTGGAAGAGATACTGAATCATCCAGTTTTGATAATAATCTGTGTATTTTTGATATCAATTTAGGGGAATGAAGATTTAGAAACTCTGCCACCTTAAAGTGCTGATGACATGTTTCTGACTTCATCTAATTTTTCAACACATAATACAATATGACGAAATAGGTTGGTCTGTGTAGTTCTAAGTCAAACAAGTTTTTTTTTTCACTCGAATATCCAGCGTTTTCATGAATGCCACGTCACCATTTGCGTCAGTGTCGAGAAACCCCCCCCGGCCATGTTGTAACGTCATCAACAGAACACAGCGCTTGGCTGCCCATTGTACACACAGGATGGAAGTGGTAGAAAACATTAACGATTGTTCCAGCACATGTAGTCTGGAATTGGTTTGTGTTGACCAATCTTCAAACGATTCTAGTTCCGAAGAATGGGATGACAATGAAGAATCTGGGGGAATCAGACCGTATAGGTTTGAGCCGTGCTAAGCGGGCATCGTGGCTAGCGAGTCAGACTCAGAGAGTTACAGTCAGCTGTTAATGTTTTGTGTGCATCATCTGCCCTGTTGTCAGCCAGTCAATATTGCCAACACTATCACAATATGTTAGCCACTCCACACAGCCGTGGTTCTGTTGCGCCCCTTAAAGCAATGTCGGCTCTGGGGCGCAACCGTGGTTAACATGTCTCCTCTCCATGTTCGCTGGGCGATGTCAGCCCCGAATGCCTACTGTTTGTGTTTCTGTGTATTTTTGTAAGTCTTCACCTTTTGGGATCAGTCTTTATGTTTTATACATGTGCTGTGGTGAATCATGCTTGTAAATCCATTCTTCCTTCCCCTCCTCGTGCACTCCTTGTCATGACCCTCCTTGCGCTCTTATGCAGGGCATGGAGAGGGAGGATGGAATAACAAGGATTTACGCGCAGGGTTCACCACAGCACATTTAATACAGAAAGACAGACAATTCCCAAAAAGGTGAAGATGTACAAAAAACACAAACACACTTACGGATGGCGTTGGGGGCTGGCATCGCCCAGAGAACGATGAGAGGAGATGTGTTAGCCACAGGTGCGCCCCAGAGCCGACATCTCTTCAAGGATGCACTAGAACCACGGTGAACATGGAGTGAATAACACGTCATGAGAGTGCTGAAAATACTGGCAGACTAACAGCACAGATGACAATACTTTTGACCAGCCATTTGTGACTGGCAAATGGCCGCTAATATGTACATGCACTGCTGGTGATGGTGTGATGAGAAGCACCTGGGTGAGGACAGGGAAAAATGATCAGCGGGAGTTTGCATCAGCTGGTGATAATGACAGAGGGGATGTGGTCAGACCGGTGAGATGTCAGCATGCAATCACAGAAAGTAGGTCAAAGCTGCATGTCAATCCATTAATTCTTCCCCTCCTTATGCACTCCTCATGCGTAAAAGCACACGAGAAGCGCACAAGGAGTCTTATGACAGTTGGAGCTGAAGCGTGTGATGTGGTCTTTCACGGCCTGCTGTTTATCTAAGCCTGCGACACAACGTGAAGGCATAGCCGTAAAATTAAAACAAGAAACCAGAGAAACTGTGAGCTACGAAGCTGCTGTCATTCCAGTTAACAACACCGGAGTCCGTTCTGTCGATTATGTCATCAGGGTGCCGCCCTTAATTCGGTGGGCGGCACCACAGTCCAATCAGCGGCTGTGGTTTTTTTGATGCACGAAAAGATCGTTACGTCTGGGGGCTTCTTCGGCTGCAGTGGATGGCTGTAACATCTTGCAGGTGCTTTTGTAAATATTATATTGATCATAGACAATGACTTTTGGGTTTACACAACATGCTTAAAAATGTCAAAAATGTGTCATCAGTCCTTTAACTGGTACCTCTAAATCTGTCTGATTAAGCTTGAATCTTGCTTTTATTATGGATTTAAACTGGTGGTACCCAAGAAACTTTTTATCACTGATATCGTACTATGACACTAGTTCCTGAAATTGGATAAAATTTCCATTTTGAATAAGATGCTCTAAGTTTTTTATTCCCTTCTTTTGCCATAGTGGAAACTTTAACGTCCTCCTTCTTTGCAGGAAATCAGGATTATTCCAAATGGGCGTGAGTTTACAAGGGACAAGTGAAGACCCCGTTATTTTTAAAAAATTCCACCAGGCTATCAGAGATGAGCTGATATTAATGTTTTTAAAACAGTCATAGCGTTTAATACAGGGACTCATAAAAGGTAAGTCAGAGATATTTAGCGACCCACAGAGAGACTGTTCAGCATCAAACCATGGGTTTCCTAGTGGGGTTGATTTTGTCCATTTAGAAACAGTGTTTCCTCTGGCTTAAAGACCTTGGCGCAGTGGCAACGTATTTTTCACGGGGGGGGGGGGGGGGCATACCAGAATATGTTAATTTTGTACTATCTATTTCTTTTTAAAATTTTACACAGTAACATTGCATATGGAACTTACCATTTGAAGTATTGTGCAACCGAGGCATTATTGGGCCAGTTGGGGTCCCACCCAGACATCCTGTGTTTAGACTTTTTAGTGGTGTTTTCCTTCTCTCCTTCCTCTGCCTGAAAACTTCCCTCTCCTTGGCTCCTCTCTTCTGTCTCACCTTGCCCTCTCTGAGTTCTGTCTAATTCAGGTTCTCTCTCTGTCTCTGGTGGTATACAAACAGGATAGAAAATATCGTATCATGTTTTGTCCTGCAGGATTTTTTTTTTTTTTTTTGTCATGGTTTACATAAATGACAAAAATATGTATATTTTTTGTATTTTTATTCTAGTGTTTCTTTTTTCCATTGAGAGAATAGGGAAGGGAAAGAAACATTTATAATAGTAATGTACTATGCATACTTAAATTATATGATCAGGTAATTATAGTAACCAGAAATTCTGCTCATGTAAAAGCAGTGCTTTGAAATTAATAATTAAAAGCAGACAACCAAAAATTTCTAACTGAGTTAAGGGTGCAAAGAGCACCCACTTAAAAACTTCAGTAATGACTTCAGTCTTGAAGGTTTGAGGTTTTTCTCAAAAATTTATACAATTTTATTATAGTTTTCTACTTTTCTCTGTAAATCTAAAGTTGAAACCGTGTTCCTCAAATTTGTAATTTTCTCTTGTAAAATTGACTTTTCTTGTACTTTTGAAACTTTATTATAAATTTGTGGATTATTTTATGACTAATTTTTGTCTGTTGTTTTCAAATAAAATTACTGTTTTGGGTTTTTTTTAGATAAATTTGAAACAGATGTGGTATTTTTTTTTACTTTTTCTTTATAACAATTTACATTTTTGACCATAACTTTGCCGTCAAAACAGAACAATAATTTAACTCTGATTACAAAGAAAAAAAAATATTAATAAACTTGTATTTAATGAAATAAATTAACTTAAATGACCAAGGATTCCGGTATTTCTGTTATATTTCTTTATATTTATAGTTTTGTTTTGTTTTGTTTTTTTTTGTTTTTTGTAGAAATCTCCTCACCACCCAGACAGCAGGAAAAACCTCCCTTATTTTGAAATCAAATGTTGACACGTTTAGTTTGTCTGAAGGCTACTGACAGATTAAACTCATTGACTTCATGAATTTCGGTCATCTTAACCTGCCAGGTACATAATGGGGAACTCTAGCGGACTCTAAAGACATAATTCACCACAATATGTGTTCATGTACAGAATGATCTGTTTAAGCAGTTATAGTTGTACGCTCAGGCTTTCTCATCAGGCACCTCTCTAGGCAGCCGCTGAAGGACCTCAGTTTAGAGTGAAGAGAGCTAGCATTTTTAACTGTTGCTTTTTGTCACTGCTGCTGGAGAATAAAAACGGCACACCTGCTAGTGCGAGAAAAGAGAGAAATTGCCAGTCTCTTCATTCCTGCAATTTCTACAGAACATAACTTAATATTGTAGTGGTTGGTGAAATATATCCTCAGCAATTCATCAGTCCCCCTAGCCTTTCCCTTCATATGAAGCCGGCTGCAAATGAATTCTAACCACATCTCTTAGCTAGGTGACTCTTCCATTATTGCCCCTGTTTCCAGCGGGTTAAAACCATGATAAACATCAGTGCTTGCATACCTCTTATGATTTTTTTCCACGTTTAAAGTACTTTAATAAACTCATGTTTCTGTCAGACAGTCACGCTTAGCGAGACACTGTTTGCTGACTGACTGGAAAACTCGTGTGAGCGGGGCACTTCTAAACTCCGCGTGGATGACAGCCATGCACGTTGTTCATGTGCGCGCTTGCGGAAAGTCATTGCTTCATATATTTTTCTTAATAAATTCACATTACCTTGGGGTGGCGGTAGAATTTCTGGTGCGTTGGACCACAACCGAGAAATGTTACCAGAGGAAACCCTGTAGAAACAAACTGCAGTCTATTGGCTAAGAAGCAATTGAAAAAAAAAAAAAAAAAAGGTAAATCTAAACCTCTGCACTCTTGCTTTTTGAAGTGTTTTTAAACTGATCCGTGATGGTTTATCCTTCCATAAAAATGTACTTATATTTGAGTCTAAAGAGTTAAACCAGGCCATAGATGGTTGGGTAGGAATCATTGAGAACAAACAGTTGATTTTAGGAAGGCCCATCATTTTAATGGTTGCGACTCTTCCCATAAGTGATATAGGTAGTGTCCTCCAGCGCGTAAGGTCATCTTGTATTGTTTTTAAGGGGGGAATGTGATTTAGTCGCAATAACTTTGAGAGCCTGGGGGAAATATCTATTCCTACTGTATATATTTAATATTACCTGATTGTATTGTAATAATGGATATATTTAAAAAAAATTACAGTTTATAGGGAAAACTGTTGATTTACCCCAGTTAATACATTAGTCTGACAATGATGAAAATTTATCAATGTGCACCACTGTCTGAAGAAGAGATCTTTGTGAGTTTTCAAGGAAAATCAATACATCATCAGCATAAAGACTTACCTTGTGTTCTTTTTCTCCAGTTTGAATACCTCTGATATTAACATTTTGTCGTATGGCTGCTGCTAATGGTTCGATAAAGATGGTAAAAAATGAGGGAGAGAGTGGACAACCCTGCTTAGTACCTCTCTGGTGATGAAAGCTTCAAGAAGTTTGATCATTTGTTTGAATAGATGCAGTTGGATAGCAACTATATAGCGTTTTGATCCAGTTTATGAGAGATGAACCAAACCCAAACTTGTAAAAAAAATAAAATAAATAAAATTGTAGTTTATAAGTTATTAATCTTACAGTAGTCTATTAAATAAAATAGCCTGTGTGTATTATTAGCCGAGTGTCTACACTTGATGAAACCTGTTTGATCTGGGTGTATAATAAATGGAATTATCCTTTCCAGACTTTTGGCGAGAGCTTTGCAAAATATTTTAAGATCAACATTCCATAAGTGAGACGGGATGGTAACTGGATGGAAGCATAGGTTTTTTTTCCAGGTTTAAGGAGCAGGATAATACTAGCCAAGTTCATATTTGGAGGGATTACATTATCTTCTTTAATTTGGTTCATCTTTTTAAAGAAAATAGGTGCCATCACAGGACAGAATACTTTAGAAAATTCTGCTAGAAAACCATCTGGTCCCGGAGCTTTGATGGTTGGGATGTGCTTAAGTGCATCCTGGAGTTCGGACACCAGAAAAGGTGCATCCAGAGCTGCAATCTGTTCATTATTTAACTGTGGTAAGTTAACATTGTCCAAAACTTTATCTCTCAGTCAGATGGGTTCATATGAGATGAGAAGAGGTTTCCATAAAACTTTCTGAAGGAGTTATTTATTTCTTCAGGCTCATGGGTAATATACACGTGGACAAAATTGTTGGTACCCCTCTGTTAATGAAAGAAAAACCCACAATGGTCAAATAAATAACTTGAATCTGACAAAAGTGGTAATAAATAAAAATTCTATGAAAATTAACCAATGAAAATCAGACAATGCTTTTGAATTGTGGTTCAACGGGATTACTTTAAAAAACAAACTCATGAAACAGGCCTGGACAAAAATGATGGTACCCCTAGAAAAGATTGAAAATAATGTGACCATAGGGACATGTTCAACCAAGATGTGTCCTCTAATTAACATCACAGGTGTCTACAAACTTGTAATCAGTCAGTCAGCCTATTTAAAGGGTGAAAAGTAGTCACTGTGCTGTTTGGTGACATGGTGTGTACCACACTAAACATGGACCAGAGGAAGCAAAGGAGAGTTGTCTCAGGAGATTAGAAAGAAAACTATAGATAAGCATGTTAAAGGTAAAGGCTACAAGACCATCTCCAAGCAGCTTGATGTTCCTGTGACTACAGTTGCACATATTCTTCAGAAATTTAAGATCCACGGGACTGTAGCCAACCTCCCTGGATGTGGCCGCAGGAGGAGACGAATAATACGAATGGTAACAAAAGAGCCCAGAACAACCTCTAAACACATTCATGATGAACTCCAAGGTCAAGGTACATCAGTGTCAGATCACACCATCCGTCGTTGTTTGAGCCAAAGTGGACTTCATGGGAGACGACGAAGGAGGACACCACTATTGAAAACAAATCATAAAAAAGTCAGACTGGAATTTGCCATACTGCATGTTGACAAGCCACAAAGATTCGGGGAGAATGTCCTATGGACAGATGAGACAAAACTGGAACTTTTTGGCAAGGCACATCAGTTCCATGTTCACAGACGCAAAAATGAAACATACCAAGAAAAGAACACTGTCCCTACTGTGAAACATGGAGGAGGTTCTGTTATGTTCTAGGGCTGTTTTGCTGCATCTGGCACAAGGTGTCTTGAATCTGTGCAGGGTACAATGAAATTTCAAGATTATCAAGGTATTCTAGAGAGAAATGTGCTGCCCAGTGTCGGACAGCTTGGTCTCAGTCGCAGGTCATGGGTCTTGCAACAGGATAATGACCCAAAACACACAGCTAAAAACACCCAAGAATGGCTAAGAGCCAAACATTGGACTATTCTAAAGTGGTCTTCTATGAGCCCTGATCTAAATCCTATGGAACATCTGTGGAAGGAGCTGAAACATGCCATCTGGAGAAGGCACCCTTCAAACCTGAGACAACTGGAGCAGTTTGCTCATGAGGAGTGGGCCAAAATACCTGCTGAGAGGTGTAGAAGTCTCATTGACAGTTACAGAAATCATTTGATTGCAGTTATTGCCTCAAAAGGTTGTGCAACAAAATATGAAGTTAAGGATACCATCATTTTTTTCCAGGCCTGTTTCATGAGTTTGTTTTTTAAAATAATTCTGTTGAGCCACAATTCAAAAGCATAGCCTGATTTTCATTGGTTAATTTTCATAGAATTTTTATTTATTACCACTTTTGTCAGATTCAAGTTATTTCTGTGACCATTGTGGGTTTTTGATGATGATGAATGAATCCTTATTTCGGATAAATTTAAAGTAAAGATTAAAAGAAAGGAACAGAATAATACAACAAAAGGGAAAAAAAAGCAAACATCTTACAAGGTCAAATTAAACAATAACTCCTCTGATCATACAGTTCAACATAAGTTATCCGAAATGGGTGATGGCTGAAGCCGCAGCTAATATTGCCCACCCATATTCCACTCAAGAATTCAAAAGAAAAAAAAAAAAAAAAACAAGAGCGATTACAATTCAGAACAAAGCTAAGACAAAACGTGACACAAAACTAAGCAACAACACAACACAGACTGGATATGACAATCCTTCCATGCCGACAATCCTATGACAGTTTTCTTTCATTAACCCCTTGCACTCTGATCAATTTCCCTAAAAACACCAATAAATAACGTACCCAAAGTAAATCAAAAGCTGTTCTTCAACCCTTTGCAGCATCTTCATGGGATTGGTCTCATTTAAAAGAAAACACTTTGAATTTTTTGGCAAAACAGTCATAATCTCTCTAAGTCCTCCTGTCACTGAGTAACAGTCATCGAAACATACTGAACTTGAAGAAAATAAAGTTCGCCTGGGTGTTTTTTTGGATACAAATGCTTGCAAATAACACACAGCTTCAGATACTGGCTGGACAATGCAACAGAAATGTAGAACCAACTGTTATCCAGCTGAGGTCAAAATTTTGTAACAATACCACAAAAAATGAATATATTACACAGCTTTTTTCTTAGGTTGTTCCCAGGCGTTTTTGAACTGTGCCAAATTGTGCCAAATGGCACAGTTTGGAAAAACGTCTGTAACTTTTGAATGATTCAATATAGAAGCTTCATCTTGGGCTCTAATGAAAGGTGAAGGGCTGTGTGTGTGTGTGTGTGTGTGGGGGGGGGTTGTTTATTCATTCATGAATGAATGAATGAACAAACAAGCCCCCACACACAAAGAAGCATGCCACGTAAAAAATGTGTGGCTTTTTTTTACAAGAAAAAATAACCTACAGTGCACTAAAAATTATACTAGAATATCTGTAATGTAGAAGATAACAACTCCCCCCCCCCGCTACAGAGGACGGACATCGCCCATCGCTACATGATGGAAAGCGGTGACGGTGCTCCACGGTCTACTACGCACAGTTGGACTAAAATATCTGCAATATATCTGCAATCCGCTACAGAAGAGTAGCGGGGGGGGGCTTCACAACATGACGGGGGGGCTGTTCGTAACATGACGGACCCGGACCGGAGCGGTCCGGGTCCGTCATGTTGTGATAACGCACAGTTGTAATTTACCGATGGGTCAAAAGTCATTTGGATTACAATTTTCAGGGATAAAGAATAATTTAGCTTATAACACTTACCTGTCCACAACAGCAGCGTAGCTGGCAAACTTCTGTTCCTCATTGTCAGACCAACATGAAGCTGGTCCGCTTGTTACGGACTTGTGGTTCTGGTCACGCGACCCGGTCAAACCATAATTCCATGATTGCGGTTTTGGCGAACGATTTTTCAAAACAAATAAAAACAGTAGTAGGAAAAAAAGACTGGCAAACACCTGTGTGTCACCCAGCCTTACACAAAACAGCTTTCAAACTTCTGTGCTTCAATTGGCTGGCTGTATTCGCAGACGTTGGTAGGCGGGTCCTTCTTGCTAGGTTTTCAGTCATTGGTTCTTCAAGGTTTCAGAAACCCAATTCAAGGCTCTTATTAGTCGAATGAGAGGTCAATCACATCTAAGCCAATCAAAGCACTCCTTTGGCTTTCTGTTCGCGGCTGTGTCTGTAGTGGAAGAACGGAAATGCAGCTTTTTTTTTTTTTTCAGTGCACTCTAGGACGCAGCGCCCTCGTGCGCCCACGTGCGCCCACGTGCGCTCTAGGACACAGAGACATGCCCGCCCGCGGTACACCGGAGTGCAAGAGGTTAACAGAGGGGTAAGAACAATTTTGTCCATGTCTGAATTTCCAGTCGTATCCTTAATAGACTATTTTGTCAAAAGCTAAGGGAACATACCCTAAAAGAAAAGATGAACTTGCTGGGGTACAGCAGATGGAGCCCGACAGATGGTCCTTGGCAGGCCATCCATCTACGGAGTTGCTCATCCAAACAACCCACAAAGACTGCTTCGGCGGACCAGGCACAGGAAATCTTTCTTTGATCCAACAGCTGTGAAGGCGATGCAGCAACGCACTTTGGAGTGTGAAGGACGTGACGGAGCACACAAGATGTTACAGCCATCCACTGCAGCCGAAGAAGCCCCCAGACGTAACGATCTTTTCGTGCCACTGGACCCGGATTTCTGAGGCCGAGAGCGTGGGATTGTCCCTGTGCAACGACATTTCTACTATGATACCCTTCATGCACAGGTTACGTTGTGCACTACCCGAAGTCCTGCGGCGATGGGGGAATGGCGAAGCAACAGGTGGAGGTGACCATTGGCAGTTGTAGTCATGAACCTGCATGTAGGCAGCCGTGGACAACTGGTGGCTATTCTCTCTACCAGGAGCAGCAAAGAGGTTCGGCAGCATCCATAGCAACTGAGCAGCCCTCTTCAAGGACAGCACTGCTCACCCTAGTAAGGGAGGGGCCTAGAAAAGGTGGCCTAAAAATTGCCTGCCCTACATGCATCTGGCCAGCTAGCCGCGATTGGCAGATCATCCACAAATGCGGTCGAAATCATAGCGGAAAAAGAAAGATCCTTATCGGAACATAGAACGACCGTACACTTATGGACCGAGAGAACACCACAAGACCCCAGAGGAGAATGGCATTAGTTGCCAAGGAGCTGGCATGCTACAACATCAACATCACAGCCTTAAGTGAGACTAGGCTTTTAGAAGAAGGCTCTCTCACCGAACTTAAGATAAGATAAGATAAGATAAGCCTTTATTAGTCCCACAACGGGGAAATTCCAGGATTGCAACAGCACAGGGATAGCAACACTCAGAGCAACAATCAGAAGGCAAGAAAAAAAAGCAAGAGCAGCTAAATATACATATGTACATATTACTATAAATATACGTATATATACACACAGACACACAGTGCAGAGCATTGTAGCTGGATGGTATAAATATATGAGTATATAAACACAGTGCGGAGCATTGTAGCTAGATGGAATAAATATGTAGATATATAAACACCCACAGTACGGAGCATTGCAGCTAGGTGGAATAAATATGAAAATATATAAACACACACGGTGCGGAGCAATGTAGCTAGATGGAATAATATGTAGATATATAAACACACAGTGCGGAGCAATGTAGCTACATGGAATAATATGTAGATGTATAAACACACAGTGCAGAGCATTGTAGCTAGATGGAATAAATATATAGATATACAAACATAAACACACCCAGTGCAGAGCATTGTAGGTAGGTGGAGTAAATATGTAAATATATAAACACACACAGTGCAGAGCATTGTTGCTAGATGGGATGAAACAGCACAACCGTCTACTTAGTTATCCTACATGGTATGATTATGTGCCCATACATATTCTCACCCTCCATAGCGACCGGTATTTTCCTAGTTGTATGGCGGAGGGGACCATTGTGTAAGTCTATTGCATCTTTTTGCATTCAAAAACTATTAGGTTGTTACATCTTTTTTGCTATCTCTGCGAGCAGCCCTGCTTAGGTTGTACAGTCTGACAGCCGTTGGTAGGAAGGACCTGCGAAACCTCTCGGTTGTGCACCTGGGATGATGTAGTCTGCTGCTAAATGAGCTCCTCAGTGCATTCAGTATGTCCTGCATAGGGTGGAACTCGGACTCCAGCAGAGATGACAGTTTAGCCACCGTCCTTCTCTCTCCTATCTACTCCACAGGGTCAGGACAGAGCTAGCTTTCTTGATCATTTAGTTCAATCTCTTCCTATAGGCTGCAGTAATGCCACTGCCCCAGCAGACTACTCCAAAAGTGATGGCTGATGCCACCACCGTGTCATAGAATGTCTTCAGCAGCGCCCTTTGTACACCAAAAGACCTGAGTCTCCTCAGTAGGAACAGCCTGCACTGTCCCTTCTTGTAGAGTGCGTCAGTATTGTGTGACCAGTCTAGTTTATTCTTCAGATGAACACCCAGGTACTTGTAGGATGTCACCATCTCAATGTCTGTTCCCTGTATATTTACTGGTGCTGTGAGGGGTTGTCCATGCCTGCGGCAGTCCACCACCAGCTCCTTAGTTTTCCTCGCGTTGATCTGGAGGCAGTTCCGATGGCACCAGTCCACGAAGTCCTGGATAAGCCCTCTGTACTCAGCTTCATCTCCATTGGAGATGAGGCCAACGATCGCAGAGTCATCAGAGAACTTCTGTAGATGGCAGTGTGTTGTGTGAGAAGTCCACAGTATAAAGAGTGAACAGGAAGGGAGCCAACACCGTTCCCTGGGGGGCCCCCGTGCTACCGATGATCGTGTCGGACACACAGTCCCGGGTTCTCACAAACTGAGGATGGTTCATGAGATAGTCCAGGATCCATGATGGCAGGTGCTGGTCCACCCCTGTGCACAGCAGCTTGTCCTTCAGGATCATCGGTTGGACGGTGTTGAAAGCACTGGAGAAGTCAAAGAACATGATCCTCACCACATTCCCGGGCTTCTGCAGGTGGGACAGAGAACGGTGAAGGAGGAAGATCACCGCATCCTCCACCCCAATGCCATGCTGGTAGGCGAACTGGAGTGGATCCATCGCTGGTTCCACCAGGGGGCGGAGGTGAGCAAGGAGCAGTCTCTCCAGGGTCTTCATCAAGTGGGACGTCAAGGCCACCGGTCTGTAGCTGTTCAGGTCTTTGGGGTGGGAAGTTTTTGGTACAGGTACCACACAAGATGTTTTCCACAGCTGTGGTACCCTCCCCAGCTTCAGGCTCAGGTTGAAGATGTACACCACAATCCCACATAGCTGGTCTGCACAGGACTTGAGGAGCTTTGTGCTGATGCCGTCCGGTCCCGTCGTCTTCCTCGCCTTGATCTTCCTCAGCTCCGTCCTCACCTGGGTCTTGGTCAGGGTCAGGATGGGGGGCTGTGTGTTGGGAGTGGGGGGGGTGTTGGTGGAGTGGGGAGTGGTCAGCAGGACTTGATGTCTTTAGAGACAGCAGTGGTTGTTGTGCAGTCAGGGGGGAGGGCGGTTTGTCAAACCTATTGAAAAACAGATTCAGATTGTTCGCCCACTCCCTGCCCCCCGTGGCCTGGGGGGAGGTATTCTGGAGCCCAGAGATGGTTTTGAGGTTTCTCCAGACCCCGCTGATGTCGCTCTGTTGCAGCTTGTCCTCCATCCTCTTCCTGAAGCTGTCCTTGCCTTCTCTGATCTTTCTCCTCAGCTCCCTCTGTACGGACTTCAGCATCTCCCTACCATGGAGATGCTGAAGTCATCTTATATCTTCCTTACCAGCGACTATACCTTCTTCTGGAAAGGGAAGGTACAGGCAGAGGACAGGATTCACGGAGTTGGCCTTGCTGTCAAGACATGTCTGATGAAACAGAAAACATGAAACATTCAAATATTCCACCTGATTTTTGACTCAGAATGATTATGCTCAAAATTATTCTATTCTATTATCATTTAGCACACCGAACAGTGTATCCACATAGCTCCATCCTTCCGGCGCCTCTGCCCGATTTCAGTGAGTGCACAGCTGATGAAAGACCTTTCCAGGCTGAGTACAATGCTCAGTGTTAATGCAGTGAGGGCATTTTGGAACCAAGGCGCTGAAACGGACTGGGTGACAGGTCCAAGAGCCCTAAAGGCGGCTTGGGTGTGAGTACATTTATCTGTTGTTTAAAAAGGTTGTGTTCCCTGGAATGAGAGACTCCCCGAGGGTATAATGTTGTGTTTGTTCCCTGGGATGAGAGAGTTCCTGAGGGTAAAATGTTGTCCTAAGCAGCTTGACACCGCAAAGTCTGGTTATGTTTCTGCTCGCCTTTTTGGTCTGGAACAGGTTTCAACGAGGTGAATGCCTAGATGTGTTGTCCGTGCGGGGTTAGTGCAAGAGACTCCAATATTGTTCAAAGTGAGCACTGATGTATTAACCCTTTAACTGCCAAATTTGCCGTGTGGCACTGGGGCAATGCAAGGCAACTCAAGGCCCCTAGTGGTCAAGAGTGGTAAAAAAAAATTTTGTCAATAAAATGGTTCATATTTCCAAGGCTATAACTTGAAAGTTACAAGAGATAATAGCTTACTGTCAATTAGAAAGATGTAGAATATGATCCAAAGTTTTAGATAGGAATAATTTTGTGCATCAAATCTGTATAATGTCAGGGCAACTATATAAATTACGTAACTCAGTAAAAAGTGGACTTTGGACACACTTACATAAGGAATGGTAGGGCTTATTTGATGCCAATTTGTCTACAGGGGTATGTTTTTAACTAATCTTCAAAGTATATGAACCAGAAAATCAATAAAATGTCAAAAAAAAACATATTTCTCTCTTGCCTGTTACCGGGAGGGGGGCTTGCCCACCCACGTGACCGGTCCATTTTCGTCCATCGTAGCCGATGTCTGTGTGTTTGCTCAGCCATTGACACCGTGTACCACATCTACAAACTCTTATGATTATCCAAGGTGAATTTTGTTTGTAACACGTGGCTATTTTTTCTGTTTGATGCATTATTCCTGTGGGAATCCATGCTGCCCGTGGGCACCGCCATCTTGGGAATGGGAGCTCATTTTTTTGTTACATCAACCTCAATGTAACACGTTTACTTAGTAATTTACACCCGTGTACCACATCTACAAACTCTTATGATTATCCCATGTGAATTCCATTTGTATTACATAGCTATTTTTCCCATTTCATGCAGTTTCTGTCATCATCGCTATCGCAATGACCAAACACGGCGGCATCCACATTGGTGTGTGAACTCAAAGCGGAAAAAGGAAGAATAATGAGGATTTCTCCTTCTTTGCTATATTCCATGTCAGCCATGATTTCTTCAGCGTGTGTCTGCCAACTTCTAAACATTCAGCTCAATAGAGATTAGCACAAATTCTCAGTACTGCACATGTCAATAAGTTGACATGTGCAGTTGCTGTGCTGTGCCACTGGGGGCATGTAACCCATCCATTTAATCTGGGCAGTTAAAGGGTTAATCTGTGCGAGATTCTACAATAATATTGCAGTAAGCCCTGATGTAATCGTGCAAGAGACTCCCATTAATATTGCAGTACGCATTGATTTACAAATCGGTGCAAGATTCTCCGATTTAATTACAGTGAGCACTGATCAAAGTGACCAGTGTAAGAAGGGTTAACCTTTAAGTAATAAGATAAGATAAGATAAGATAAGATAAGATAAGATAAGATAAGCCTTTATTAGTCCCACAATGGGGAAATTCCAGGATTGCAATAGCACAGGGATAGCAACACTAGGAGCAACAATCAGAAGGCAAGAAAAAACAAGAGCAGAGAGTATACATATGTACATATAAACATAAATATATAGACACACGGTGCGGAGCATTGTAGCTAGATGGAATAAATATATAGATATATAAACACACAGTGTGGAGCATTGTAGCTAGATTGAATAAATATATGAATATATAAACACACACAGTGCGGAGCATTGTAGCTAGATGGAATGAAACAGCATAACCGTCTACTTAGTTATCCTACATGGTATGATTATGTACCCATACATATTGTCACCCTCCGTAGCTACCGGTATTTTCCTAGTTGTATACCGGAGGGGACCATTGTGTAAGTCTATTGCGTCTTTTGCATTCAATACTATTAGGTTGTCACGTCTTTTTGCTATCTCTGCGAGCAGCCCTGCTTAGGTTATACAGTCTGACAGCCGTTGGTAGGAATGACCTGCGAAACCTCTCGGTTGTGCACCTAGGATGATGTAGTCTGCTGCGAAATGAGCTCCTTAGTACATTCAGTGTGTCCTGCATAGGGTGGAACTAGGACTCCAGCAGAGATGACAGTTTAGCCACCATCCTTCTCTCTCCCACCTCCTCCACTGGGTCAAGGCGCTGCCCCAGGACAGAGCTAGCTTTCTTGATCATTTTGTTCAGTCTCTTCCTATCGGCTGCTGTAATGCCACTGCCCCAGCAGACCACTCCAAAAGTGATGGCTGATGCCACCACCGTGTCGTAGAATGTCTTCAGCAGCGCCCCTTGTACACCAAAAGACCTGAGTCTCCTCAGTAGGAACAGCCTGCGCTGTCCCTTCTTGTAGAGTGCGTCAGTATTGTGTGACCAGTCTAGTTTATTCTTCAGATGAACACCCAGGTACTTGTAGGATGTTACCATCTCAATGTCTGTTCCCTGGATGTTTACTGGTGCTGTGAGGGGTTGTCCATGCCTGTGGCAGTCCACCACCAACTCCTTAGTTTTCCTCGCGTTGATCGGGAGGCAGTTCCAATGGCACCAGTCCACAAAGTCCTGGATAAGCCCTCTGTACTCAGCTTCATCTCCGTTGGCGATGAGGCCAACGATCGCAGTCGTCAGAGAACTTCCGTAGATGGCAGTGTGTTGTGTTGTGTGAGAAGTCCGCAGTATAAAGGGTGAACAGGAAGGGAGCCAAAACCGTTCCCTGGGGGGTCCCCGTGCTACCGATGATCATGTCGGACACACAGTCTCGGGCTCTCACAAACTGTGGCCGGTTTGTGAGGTAGTCCAGGATCCATGATGACAGGAACTGGTCCACCCCTGCGCACAGCAGCTTGTCCTTCAGGATCATCGGTTGGATAGTGTTGAAAGCACTGGAGAAGTCAAAGAACATGATCCTCACTGCATTCCCGGGCTTCTGCAGGTGGAACAGAGAACGGTGAAGGAGGAAGATGACCGCATCCTCCACCCCAGTACCATGCTGGTAGGTGAACTGGAGTGGATCCATCGCTGGTCCCACCAGGGGGCGGAGGTGAGCAAGGAGCAGTCTCTCCAGGGTCTTCATCATGTGGGACGTCAGGGCCACTGGTCTGTAGCTGTTCAGATCTTTGGGGTGGGAAGTCTTTGGTACAGGTACCACACAAGATGTTTTCCACAGCTGTGGTACCCTCCCCAGCTTCAGGCTCAGGTTGAAGATGTACTCCACAATCCCACACAGCTTGTCTGCACAGGACTTGAGGAGCTTTGCACTGATGCCGTCTGGTCCCGACGCCTTCCTCGCCTTGATCTTCCTCAGCTCCGTCCTCACCTGGGTCTTAGTGAGGGTCAGGTTGGGGGGCTGTGTGTTGGAAGTGGGGGGTGGGCAGCAGCACTTGATGTCTTCAGAGGCAGCAGTGGCTGTTGTGCAGTCGGGGGGGAGGGCGGTTGGTCAAACCTATTAAAAAACAGATTCAGATTGTTCACCCACTCCCTGCCCCCCGTGGCCTGAGGGGAGGTATTCTGGAGCCCAGAGATGGTTTTAAGGTTTCTCCAGACCCTGCTGATGTCACTCTGTTGCAGCTTGTCCTCGATCTTCTTCCTGAAGCTGTCCTTGCCTAATAGCACTGGTTTAAAAATAACTGCAGTTTTGTTCATCTGTCTAGTTGTTCCGTGTTATACAGTTTGTCCTAGTGAGACCGCAGAGGCGGAAGCACAAGTGCCACGGTGGTTGGAAGCCGTGTTTGTCCATTGTTTTTTCTGGTTGTTGTGGAGTGTAAAGGGACGGTTATGTGATTATTGGCTTACGGGGTAATAATGAAAATTGTGGGTGCTTACAAGTATTAATTTTGAGTAAGAAATTGAATTGTGTTCTCAGAGTGGTAGGCAAAAAGTTGACATGAGAACATGGGGTTGCCAGATTTGTTTTTACAAGCACTTTTGGAGTGTTTTTCTTTTTTTTTTTTTTTTTTTTTTTACTCTAGGTTGGCATTTCATGCTTGTTTTTAGGCTATCTTACTGTTTCTGTGTGTGTGAGCAGCTGCCCAGAAGTGACCTTGGAGAGATAAAAGGAGTGTGCTGCGTGTGTGTGTGTGTGTGTGTGTGTGTGTGTGTGTGTGTGTGTGTGTGTGTGTGTGTGTGCCCTTTTGTGTGAGAGTGAGTGAGTGAGGAGAAGAAAAAAAATATATGGGTATTTTTGCAAAGTTTAGGAGTTTTTACAGTTTCTTTTTGTGGGTTTTTAATCTAATGTTGCATATCTGGTAACATTCTCATATTTTTAAAGCCAACATTTTCAGTTACTAGATTTTTTACTTATTTTTTTTTTTTTTTACTTTTATCTTTTTGGACGCCTGAGGGCAGATGAACAACATTGGGCTATTTTTACTAATTTTTTGAAGTAACAGTGTAATTTTTATTAACTCAGTTGCATTATCTCTCTGATTGAGGGATAACACTGAACTTTACAGGGAAAATGGATGATGGACTAAGGGTCTGACAAAATTCCTCCTTCCCTCTGCTTCTTGCTCTTCTGCTGCTCAGCCATGACCCTGCCTCAGGAGCCCAGCTAACAACGTCGCCTCACCCCCGCTCACTGCATTTCTCCTGTCAACAACCAAGCCATGTCGGATAGCCAATAAGTTAAGTAAAAGTGCATGCATATTAATCACTGCAACCATTATCAGTATGGCAAATTAAACTAATGATTATGGAATAATGCTGTCACTTAATAATGCCTAATGACTGAAAGCTTTACATACAGCTTATATGGCATGATTCAAAGCACAGAACAAGGTGATAATAACAATGTTTGTGCATATAAGTAAAAAATACCATTTATGGTATTTACTTAGAAGAAATTTTTAAAATATCAAAGAACACAAAGATGTTCCTTTTGATGAGTTTTTGGATTAAGTAATGAAAAGAAAACAAGTTCATGTTACTCCTTTAGTACTATAATGCTTAAAATTTCATCTAGAGAAGGAACTAAGAAGGTTCCAGTCTGAGTTTCCCATTTAAACAATATATAGTCTGTGGAATTTTCTTTTTAATGAAATGAAATACGCTTAACGGCTCGGTACACAAATTTCATTAATCAATCCTTTCCAGTCACATGGACAGCAAATGGACAGCAGTCTATGCAGAGAAGACGGACTGCTGCCTGGCTGACTTATCACTATGACCTCTTCGACAAGATAACTTGGAAGAGTTCAAAAGATTTAACATGAGGAGAGAACAGATCTCTCCCACCCCAGCAAAAAGATTACAAAGGTCATTTTTTTCCTAAATATACAGGAAAAAAAACAAAAAGTGAAGCCAGGCGCGTGTGTTTGGCCCCCCTTGCTCTTATCTGCTTAGTGTCTATGTGTGTGTAGAAGCTGCAAGGAGGAGGGGTCGTAGACCCCCACTCACTGCTCCACTCAGACTGTTTGTTTTTTTTTAAAAAAAGGAAAAAGCCTGCTATAACTCCAGTAAAGCATTATTATGCCCTGAATTAATAAGAATAGACCATAAAAGAAGGATCGCAAAATCAGATCCCTCTTTTGTTAATTCAGCTTGTTGGAGATGGTAATGTTTTATTAAAGAGTGGTCGAAAAGTATGCTAACCTGTGCATATTGGTAAAAGATTTAGTGATTCACTGAATATTTATCAAAAATTTGTTTTTGTAATTACAAAATCACATAATTCAACTGATAGAAGCTTTAGGTGTTATTTAAATTTATTGTGTTGTTCTGGGTTCATGTTCATCTTTTTTTTTTTTTTACAGGAAAAGGAAAGCATTAATCAACTATTTATCTTTCACCAGGATTTAAAATTGAAAAGTCAAAAGGTCAAAACTAACAATCGAATGATCATCATTAGCTGTCATGTTCGGGGTTGTTTTCAACCCCGTCCACGACCTGTGGCTGTAGGTTTTGTTTATTGCTTATTAATTCCAGCTGGCAGACTGAGCCTTACTATCCGCCAGTCCTACAGCCAAGCCTCTTCCTCTCACCAGACATTCACCATCTGTATGGTTTCACCACATGCACACATATGCATGCACGCGTGCACACACATAAACATGCACACACACACACACACACACACACACATAGTTCCAATCATTCACGCACCTGCTTGCCACATGGCTGTTCATCTATTTGTGACTGTTATATGGATATTGTGTACATTTTTCCTTTCGTTAATAAACATGTCACATTACTGCACGTTGGGCTTGTATCCATTCATATGTTCACTCCATGATTATGCAGCAGACATGACAGTAAGCTGCCAACACAAAGAGCCCAAGCAGTGAGTAGCGTGTTGTTTTTTTCCCTTTCATTTTGTGTGTTTTTCCCACCCACCTGAACTGGAGAAATCATGCCCTGGCTGGATGAAGCAGAGCTGTGGGGTGTGTGTGTTCTGGAGGGTCTCATGTCTCAGACTGAGACCACCGGCATTCCAGAGTCAGTCCGTGTGAGCCAGGACAGTGCAGCATGATTAATAGAGAAGCGTCCCTATCTGTGGAGCTGTGTGGAGGCCACCTCCATCTTGGCCTCCATTTTCTCCTATTCATGGGGAAGCGGGGGACAGGAGGAAGTTGCTCCGACTCGGGACCCACCCCGTGGGGAGAAGAAACGTTCCCAGTAGCCGGTTGCTCATCACCCTCCACCCTCATCCCGACCATGGGCCCACTCCTCCGCTACACAAACCTGCGGCTGACTCCCACACCCGGGTTACCAGGCAAGTGTTTTTTCATCCTTTTTCTTCTGAAAATGATAAACCTTTTCTGTCACCCGGAAGAGAGACGCAGGCTGTGCTATCGCCTGCGTTTTCTCCTCGAGCTGCAGAGGTTATGACTTCCGTTCCCTTTGTGCCTGAGGGTCCATCTGTTCACCAGGGGAAAGACCAAGCCTCTCTGACGGCCATGGACCATGGAGCGACCTTTATCATTTCTCAGCCTGCCGAGTCGTGTACGCCACGCCCGAGAGGAGCTCCAAATGCTCCAGCCCCCAGGAACTCTGCTCTGGCTGTAACGTCAGCCTTCCTCCCCGGGACCATCGCAGCTGAGGATACTTCGTCCACGATGCCGTCATCGACCACTGGGAGCACATCCAGTCCTCCCTTGGCCCCAGCCACCATCCAGTGTCCAGGGGCAGTTTCCTCAGGCTTTTCCAAGAGGCCCAAGTTCATCGCTGACACAAGGATGGAGGAGTCTGGGCTAGCTGCAGTGGGGACCATCATTCCTGGGAGGAACAGGCAAGTGATTTTTCATTCCACCTGTCAATCTGATAAATTTTCTTGCCTGGCTCCCAGGAGTGAGGCTCAGTGAATGCAGTCCACTGGGTCCTCACCACCTGTTGCATCAGAAAATGTCTCACCTACCCTCTCCATATTGCTTCCTTTCATCTCTGAGCATCCATCAGCCCTGGAGCCCAGTCACCAGATGAAGGAGGAGCCCACGGTGCTGAATGACTCTACCCCAGCCCCGCGGAGATTCTATGGACTAAGAGAGGGCACTGTCACCGACCTGAGGCCTGAGCCCAGGAAGGAGCGTCCCCTGGCTTCAGTCACCTGGGGTCCAGTGCAATGTAAGACTCCACCTCCAGAATCCACGCCAGGAGAGTCACCCACATTGGAATCTTCACTGGAGGAGGCGAAGACTGCGACTACCATCACGCCTGCTGCGGAGGCCGCCGCAGCAGAGTCAGCACCCAAACTGCACCTCCAGGAGGCTGAGCCCGTGGAGACGTCGCCCGGATCGTTGAAGTCCTAGATGGCAGTGGAGCTCGAGCTAAGGCAAGTGCTCTCTTTTGTCTTTTTCCTTTCTCTTATAGAGCATTTTTGCCTAGCTTCAGGTGAGGAAAGCCAGCTGCAGCCGCAGACTGCACCTGAGCTCTCCTCACCTGTCTGTGCCGCTGCCGGTGACCCTAACCCCTCCTTCTCTGTATCTGAGTCCTTTTCTAGGGTCACCGGAGAGAGGTCCACGTTGCCGGACAAGGCGGAGGTTCTGGGCTCGCCACTGGAGGTTATCATCCTCGCAGATGCAGCCAAGGCCCATTCGGGGTCCACCGCGGGTGCAGCAAGGGTCCTCCTTGGCTCCAGCATGGGTGCAACCATGGCTCGGTCGGGGTCCACCGTGGGTGCTGCACTGGCCCAATTGGGGCTCACCGCGGGTGCAACTAAGGTTCTGCGTCATGTCTGGACCATCGAGGGTGTTGCCAGCCAACGCAAGGACACCAGGGTCTCCTTCTCCCTTCCAGAGGCCTGGTGAGGGATCCTTCTCTTCCTGCTGGACACCATCATAGTTTGCCGGGTCCTGCCACCAGTGGCCGCAAGGGTCTACTTTCCCTGGTCCGGTCGCCCACCTCCCAGTGTCCTGGTGGGTAGACTGCTTCCTTGCTTTTCCCCTTGGTTCTGGTGGCCCAGCGATGTGGATCGGCCATGGGAGGGTCTGCATCTCCCGGTTAAGGGGACACTTTCTGGCCTGTTTCATCTGGCCCGGTGGCTGAGGAACCCCAGTCAGCCACCCGGGAAACTGTACTGTTGGGGTCGGTGGCCAGGTTTCCCAGGTAGGCCACCTGACTCACCTTGCCTGGTGGCCCGGCTGGTGTTGGACTTTGGCAGGCCACTTGGCATGGTTCACGGATGATGGTGGGCCCAGGACAGTGGCCGGCCCCCTGAGCCTTGGGAAGCTTGGGTTTCGGGAGGGGTGATTGTGTTTTGGGGGCTGGGAAGTGTTGTGTTCATTGTGTTGTATTGTGGTGTTTATCTTTTCCTGGTTAATCCCTCCTAACCCGTTTCCTCCCACCTCCTGCCCTGGGTTGCTATGTTGGTCTTTGGGGGGGACATATGCACATACGCACACACATGCACACGCACACACACACACACACACACACACACACACACACACACATATACCGTACATAGTTCCAATCAGTCACGCACCTGCTTGTCACACGGCTGTGTCCATTTGCCTTTGTTAGTGTATTGTGTACTTATAGGGAGACAGTGTGATCAGATAGTATGGAAACTTAACTCAACCCTGGACTTCCAGGCTTGCAGACTGTTGTTTTTTTTTCCCCTGGACTGAACCATGTAGTTACTCCAGAGCCCTTCCGCTCCTACACGTATGTATGTCCTTTTATTATTGCCTTTCCCTCCGCTCCTGTTCTGTCGGGAGCACGCTTGGATTTTCTTCCCCCACGAACAAAGCTAGAAGCCAGTTGTCTGTTCATTTATTTCTGACTGTTATATGGATAGTGTGTACATTTTCCCTTTCATTAATAAATACGTTACATTACTGCATGCTGGGCTTGTATCCATTCATACTGTATGTTTGCTGCATGATTACGCAGCGGACATGACATTAGCTTTAATTCTAAAAAATCCTTGGTGACCAAAATACAAAAAAACAATTCACTTGTGTTTCCTAACATTAAAAATTATCATTATCATCAACAGTGGGATAAGCACTGTAAAAATGTAAAAGGACAAAAGTTGAATGACTATAACAGTAATACTTACAAAAACAATTCATGAGAAGACAAAATTTGCACTCCTGTTTGTGTGATTTCTGACACAAGGACAGGGTGCAAGCCTATGGCTTCCCCCCGATTTTTATTTTTTTTTCAGGGTGACCCCGGCATTGGACATTTGTGTTGGACGGGAGGACAGACAGCGGTGTGGGGCAGGCTGGCTGTGGCAAGGGGAACACCATGTTTGTCATCAACCTGGACATCAGGCTCATTGGCTGGGGGCAGTGGCAGCATGAGGGGAGGAGGCTCTTGCAGAGGACAATAACAATGGCGCATGACAAGCAGACCCAAAGCTAAGTAAAACAAATGACATTGACAATGACATAATGAATATCAATTTAACTGACTTGGACTTTGAAAATGCAGTGTTTACATGAAGTGGCATTCCAGGTGTGACACATTGCAATGATGCTTCTCACCAGATAATGGTGTGACAGTATCACATTTCAGAAATGTGACAGGAATAAGGAATCATTGAGTTGTATGATTTTGATGTGCTAAAGAGCTGAGCTGTGCTCCCGGTGCTTGGCCTCAGCCGAGCCAGGCCTCAGGACTACAGACCACACCAAAATTTAGGAAGAAACATAGGAAATAAAGCATTCCTTGTGCAAAATGAAGCCAGATTCTAATTAAGCAATATGTCCACCTTTCCATTAACAGAAGGAGTGGGACATAACCTTTCACAAAGATGCACTAACACAAATTCAAACTGTCTGCGTTCAACAGGACAGACAGATGTGACATTAATGACTAATTCAGAATTGGTTACAATACATGCTAAATCACATTAAATCTGCACAAACAGCTGGATTAATTGTCCTAACTGACATTTGTAAACTAGGAACAAGGGAGGACACTCACAAAAAGAGGCATGGTTACCGAAACTTCATTTTGGGGGTGTTATACTACTCACAGAGTTTTATCTAAATTAACCATGTGCCACACATACTACTGGCACATACTGTATCTTTAAGGAAAAGATTTCCTTCTTCCTATAAAAAAAAGGGACAACCCATCACGCTGTTCAAGTACACCGCAACTTTGATGCATGAGCGTCTCCATGTGGGGGGGTGGGGGGGATAATAATTAATTAGCAAAAATCCTCAGAAAATAGATAATAAATAAAAATTATCAATAAATGATCAATAATGTAGGAGAGAAAAAATATAGGTGAAACCGCTTGGTAATGGAATCACAACATCCAATAGGAGAAGTTAAATTTACATCAATAGATTTGCAGGTATATAAGAAAATTATGTGCTAGAAAAATATTTGCAGATTATTGTAAAAATATATATCATGTTTATAAGAAATAAAGTAAACTGATAAGGAAACAGAGAACCATGCAAATTTATGAGAAAAGTTCCAAATGTCTAAGGAAGGTCCAATTTATGCTGATGGAGCTTAATGGGGACTCAATTTAGAATTTACTACAAAGACAAAGCAGATTGTTACTCAATTATGGAAGAAGAGAACAATGCTTTAGGAAGCTCAAAGCAAAAATAATTTGACCTTCCCTGCATGAACTTATTCCTTTCAAACCCTTTGCAAAGATCTCATTGTGCTACATAAGTGTGAAGGCAAAAATGTTGTTTAGAAGTTATTGACATACTTACTAAATAGACAAAGGCTCTCCCTTGCACTAATCCAAATACTGCTATGGATTGCAATAATATGGATTGCAATAATTTGAATACTGCTATGGTAGCACTGAAACCCTTAACCGAAACAATATCAAAATTTAGAAAAGCTGAAATGGTTCACTTAGATAATAGAATACATTTAATGGAATACACTTTGTAAATCAAATCATATCACTTTTAGGTACAGTAGCCAAATTGTTGGTACCCAACATTTACCTAGGAAACCATTTAGCTTACCATCAACAATCGACAGGATCAGCATAATGCACAAATAGGATTATGAAACATGGATTAGGGAAATAGTCCATCCATCCAGTTCGGAGGAACTGGATGGTACGTCGATACGATACGATACGTTGATACGATACGATACGTCACTTGTGGTATTGTATCGTCACTTCCTGTATTGCTGTCTGTCCGTGTGGTTTGCTCTCCTCACTCTTCTGAGGATTTTGCTTTTAATTGTATTTTAACCACTTTTTTCCATCTACCATTAGTTCTCATTTCTGTTTATCAAGCCTGTTGCACCTGTGTGCGCACTCAGTGTCACCTAATCACCCTCTTCAGCCTTCTGTTCACCTTTCATCAGTGTTTTTGTTAGCTTGGGATTAGCCACTAGCTATGGCTACTAGCTCTCCTTCCTCTCCTCCTCTGGTGTGTTCTCTCTGTCAGATGTTTAGCTACACCTCTGCCTCATTTAGTGATAACAGTAAATGTAATAAATGTTGTCTTTTTGAGGCGCTCGAGGCGAGGTTGTCTGATTTGGAATCCAGGCTCCGCTGCATTGAAACACCGTCTGTGCCAGTTAATCTTGACTGACATCCCCTAGCTGCAGAGGCACTCCCTAGCATAGGGCGACCCGTTAGCGGTCCTCCGGTCCTCCTCAGCAGCAAGGAGACTGGGTGGGTGATGGTGAGAAGGAAGCCTGGCCGCAAAGCCCCAGTACACCACCAACCTGTTCACGTTTCTAATCATTTTTCCCCGCTCAGCGACACACCCGCTGAGGAAAAAACTCTGATCATTGGCGACTCTGTAGTCAGAAACGTGAACCTAGAGACTCCAGCGGCCATAGTCAAATGCATTCCTGGGACCAGAGCAGGCGACATCGAGTCAAATTTGAAAATGCTGGCTAAAAGTAACTGTAAATACTCCACAATTGTTATTCACGCTGGCATTAATGACATCCATCTCCGGCAGTCGGAAATCACGAAACTTAATGTAGAATCAGTGTGTGACTTTGCCAAAACAATGTCTGCCTCTGTAGTATTCTCTGGGCCCCTCCCCAATCTGACCAGTGATGACATGTTTAGCCGCTTGTCATCCTTCAACCGCTGGCTGTCTGTGTTGTGTCCTGCAAACAACGTGGGCTACATTGACAATTGGAGCTCATTTTGGGGAAAACCTGGTCTTATGAGACGAGACAGCGTCCATCCCACCTTGGATGGTGCGTCTCTTTTATCTAACAATCTGGAATCATTTTTATCCAAATTTCCAAAACCTTGACCACTCAGGGTTGGGACCAGGAAGCATAGTCGCAGTCTTACACGCCTCTCTGCAGCTCCCTTTCATCCACTACCGCTCAACTTAGCCCCTGTCTTCCCCATCAGAGAATCATTGTCTGCTCCCTCCAAAGCAAATAAAAATATAATGTATAGGCATCCCAAAGTGATTAAACAAAAAGTTGGTAAAACTCAAATTAAACATGAAACCTCTAAATTGAATGATTTGGCCTCTGTTCCTCCTCATAATTTAAAAATTAAATGTGGTTTATTAAATATTAGGTCTCTAACTCACAAGTCTCTGTTAGTCCATGATCTGTTAATTGATCATCATATTGATTTAATATCCCTTACAGAGACTTGGTTAGGGCAAGATGATTATGTTGGTTTAAATGAATCAGCTCCCTCTGGTTATTTAAACTGTCAAAATCCCAGAAGTTCTGGTCGTGGAGAAGGAGTAGCAACAATTTACCATTCCAAATTACTAGTTAATGTAAAGCAAAAAATATGTTATATTTCCTTTAAGGGCCTGGTCCTCAGTATTGGGCACTGTAGCAATTTTAGGTTAAACCCAATTTTATTTGCCATAGTTTATCGTCCTCCATCAACCTACTCAGAATTTTTATCCGAATTTGCTGAATTCTTAGCTGATTTAGTGCTGAAATCAGATAGAATAATTATTAGGGGACTTTAATATACATGTAGATGTAGATAGCGATTGCCTTAATAAGATAAGATAAGATAAGATAAGCCTTTATTAGTCCCACAATGGGGAAATTCCAGGATTGCAACAGCACAGGGATAGCAACACTCAGAGCAATAATTTAGAAGATAAGAAAATAAAATAAGAGCAGTGAATATACATATGTACACATAAATATATAAATATATATATACACAGTGTGGAGCATTGTAGATAGATGGAATAAACAGCATCACCGTCTATTTATGTTACCCTACATGGTATGAATATGTACCCATACATATTGTCCCCCTCCATAGTGACTGATATCGTCCTAGTTGTACACTGGAGGGGACCATTTGTGTAAGTCTATTGTGTCTTTTGCATTCAATACTATTAGATCGTCACAATTTTTTGCAATCTCTGCGAGCAGCCCTGCTTAGGTTATACGTACAGTCTGACAGCCGTAGGTAGGAAGGACCTGCGAAACCTCTCGGTCACGCATCTAGGATGATATAGTCTACTGCTAAATGAGCTCCTCAGTTTGTCCAGTATGTCCTGCATAGGGTGGGACTCGGACACCAGCAGAGATGACAGTTTAGCCACCATCCTTCTCTCTCCTATCTCCTCCACTGGGTCAAGGCGTTGCCCCAGGACAGAGCTAGCTTTCTTGATCATTTTGTTCAGTCTCTTCCTATCGGCTGCTGTAATGCCATTGCCCCAGCAGACCACTCCAAAAGTGGTGGCTGATGCCACCACCGTGTTGTAGAATGTCTTCAAGAGCACCCCTTGTGCGCCAAAAGACCTGAGCCTCCTCAGTAGGAACAGCCTGCACTGTCCCTTCTTGTAGAGTGTGTCGGTATTGTGTGACCAGTCTAGTTTATTCTTCAGATGAACACCCAGGTGCTTGTAGGATGTCACCATCTCAATGTCTGTTCCCTGGATGTTAACTGGTGCTGTGAGGGGTTGTCCTTGCCTGCGGAAGTCCACCACCAGCTCCTTAGTTTTCCTCGCATTGATCTGGAGGCAGTTCCGATGGCACCAGTCCACAAAGTCCTTTGTACTCAGTTTCATCTCCGTTGGAGATGAGGCCAACGATCGCAGAGTCGTCAGAGAACTTCTGTAGGTGGCAGTGTGTTGTGTTAATGGCAGTGTGTTAATGTGGCATTTAATTCAATATTAGACTCGATGGGGTTTTCTCAGAAAGTAGGAAATTCAACTCATTATCTTCACCATACGTTGGACCTTGTTCTGACATATGGCATAGAAATAGAAAATCTGGTAGTGTCTCCTCATAACCCTATACTGTCAGATCATTGTCTGTTAACCTTTGATTTTACTATTTCTGAATATTTGGCTACTAAAGAAAAATATTACTACAGTAGATGCCTCTCAGATGATGTTGTTACCAAATTTATGCAGATTGTTTCCTCTATACCAGGGGTGTCCAATCATGTGCCATAGAGGGCCAAGACCATGCAGGCTTTACCTCCAACCAGTGTCTTCAGCAGCAGATTTCACTGAACTTCTTCCCACTGATTGCTGGTCAGTGAAAACACCTGCTGAAGAGACTGGGTAGAAGAGAAAATCTGCAGGGTCTTGGCCCTCCATGGCACATGATTGGACACTCCTGCTCTATACCATGTGTCAACACAATGGAAATAAACTTTGGAGAGCTAGCTCCTTCTGTAATTGATAGCACGGTAGATTGTGTTACAGCTTCTCTGCATCGGACTCTAGACTTGGTGGCCCCCTTAAAAAGGAAAAAGTCTAATCAGAGATTTCTAACTCCTTGGTTCAACACAGAAACTCGTAGCTTAAAACAGAAGACTTGTCAATTAGAAAGAAAATGGTGCTTCATTAATTTAGATGAAATCTATTTAGCTTGGAGAAACATCTTTTAATTTATAAAAAATGTCTTAGAAAAGCTAGAATGAGTTATTATTCTGCATTAATAGAAGAGAACAAGAATAATCCCAGGTTTCTTTTCAGTACTGTAGTCAGGTTGACAAAGAGTCAGGACTAGTCAATCCTAGCATTCCCTTAGAGCTTACTAGTCAGGACTTTATGAACTTTTTCAATAATAAAATTCCATCCATCAGAGGTAAAATCAATCAGATTCTTCCCACCGTTAACTTAAATACAGTAACTACTACAACTCCTTCAATTGATATCCGTCTTGATGAGTTTACTCCAATTGACCTTTGAGAGTTAGACAAAATAGTTTCCTCATCCAAGCCTTCAACTTGTCTTTTAGACCCTATTCCTACCAGGTTATTTAAAGAAGTCTTCCCACTTATTGGTAGCTTTATTCTTCATATAATCAATTCTTCATTAACTTCAGGCCATGTACCGCAGGCTTTTAAAACGGCTGTAATTAAACCCTTACTCAAAAAGCCAATGCTGGATCCAGGAGCTTTAGCTAACTATAGATCAATCTCTAATCTCCCTTTCATTTCTAAAATCTTAGAAAGAGTTGTTGCTACACAATTATCTGACCACTTGTAGGGAAATGGCTTAATTGAAGAGTTTCAATCTGGGTTTAGAATCCATCATAGTACTGAAACAGCCTTAGCGAAGGTCACTAACAACCTCCTCATCGCATCTGATAATGGACTTGTTTCTGTACTTGTCCCTTTAGATCTTAGCACAGCTTTTGATACTATTGATCATAATATTCTACTTGATAGATTAGAACACTATGTTGGACTTTATGGAACTCTGTTGCAGTGGTTTAGATCTTATTTATCTGATAGGTTCCAGTTTGTTCATGTCAATAATGAGTTTCCGTTCAACTCAAAGCTCAGTCATGGAGTTCCACAGGGATCTGTGCTAGGCCCTACTCTTTTTTAGTTTATATATGCTTCTGTTAGGCAACATTATTAGAAAGCACTGTATACATTTTCATTGTTATGCAGATGACACACAATTATACCTGTCAATGAAGCCAGATGATAGTAATCAATTAGCCAAGTTAGAAGCCTGTCTTAAGGAAATCAAAGCTTTGATGACTTGTAATTTCCTGCTATTAAATTCAGATAAGACTGAAGTCATTCTTGTTGGTCCAAAAAACCTTAGAAATACCTTTCCAAATCAAACTTTCAGTTTGGATGTGGTTACTCTTTCTCTTAATAGCTCTGTGAGGAATCTTGGAATTATTTTTGATCAAGATCTGACTTTCATATTAAATTTGTTTCTAAGACCGCCTTCTATCATTTGCGTAATATTGCCAAGATTAGGAGCATCTTGTCTCAAAGTGATGCTGAGAAAGTGATCCACACTTTTGTTAGCTCTAGATTAGATTATTGTAACTCTTTATTATCAGGTTGTCCTAAAACATCTCTAAAAAGTCTTCAGCTGAACCAAAATGCTGCAGCAAGAGTTTTAACAGGTACTAGAAGAACAGCTCGTTTCTCTCCGACTCTGGCCTCCCTTCATTGGCTTCCCATAGAGTTTAGAATTAAGTTTAAAATCCTTCTTCTTACTTACAAAACTCTAAACAATCAGGCCCCTTTTTATTTAAAAGATCTGATACTACCGTATTATCCTAACAGAGCACTACACTCCCAAAATGCAGGATTACTTGTAATTAATTAAATCACCCTTATTGTCATTCAACTGTACAACCAATCATGTACAGTAGAACGAGATTGTGTTTTACCTATCTACTGTGTTAATCACACACACCAAGTGCAGAATCAGAGGGCCGCTGCCATGCAAGGCACCGCCACAAATTTCCCTCCTCCATTCCATTATTGCTGAGCACCAAGCTGGATGGCAGGAAGTTCCACTTTTATATTGTCTTTGGCATGACCCGGCCAGGATTTGAACCCCTGCCTCCCGGGTGTGGGGCGGATGCTCTACCAACTGAGCCACCACTCCGGTGGTGTATCTTTGGTGCATCTAACGTTTTACCCCACTTTGAACCCTCAGCAAGAGACTGTTTAATACACATTACATACTCATTAAAAAAAAAAAAAAAATTAAATTAAAAAAAAAACTCAACAATACCTAGAATCTCCAAAAGTACAATGGGAGGCAGAGCCTTCAGTTATCAAGCTCCTCTACTGTGGAACCAGCTGCCAATCTGGATTCGGGAGTCAGACTCGATCTCTGTTTTTAAGAATAGGGTTAAAACCTTCCTTTCTGATATAGCCTACAATTACGGAGGGACTAACCCTAACCCTAACCCTAACCCTCCCTTAGTTATACTGCTAATAGGTTTAGTCAGCTGGAGGACATCCAGTAATGCACTGGGCCTCACTCCTTTCTTCACTCTCAATGAATTTTTTTTTTTTTTTTTTTTTTTTTTTGCTGGTCATTAACATCTGTTTGTTCTCTCCCATAGATTGAGTCCTCATTGTGCTGTTTCCTCTCTACATATCTGTTCTTTTCATCTTCTCTATCCCCTCACCCCCCAGCCAGTCGTAGCAGATGACTGCCCCTCCCTGAGCCTGGTTCTGCTGGAGGTTTCTTCCTGTTAAAAGGGAGTTTTTCCACTCCACCGTCGCTAAGCGCTTGCTCACAGGGGATTGCCTGATTGCTGGGGTCTTTCTGCAACTGTGGGGGTTCTCTCTACAGTTGAAAGTGCTATGAGATGACTGTTGTTGTGAAATGGCGCTATATAAATAAAGTTGATTTGAATTGAATTGAATTGAATTGACTCCATCCAGCTTCTTCTGCTTAATCCTTTTTTGGTTGTGGGGCGGGGAGGGGGGCTGGAGCCTATCCCAGCATCTTTGGGCGACAGGCAGGGTGTGACACAGAAAAATAGGAAATTTATGAATGACAAATTCTACTACTGAAGCCATTTAACTTAGGTGATGAGGAAGGGTTTCTAGTTGATTACATGCAAAGAATGACAACTGACAGAGATGTTATCCATACTGTCCTTCCCAGGAGGGACCATGTGATGTAGGAACCATGGGAGGTGTACCCATCTTTTGGCCGAACCAGGGGATCTGGTCATCAAAGAAAAAGAAAACTGGACCAAAACCCCCTGGCAAGGACAACACAAAGGTTATCCTAGCGATTCCAACAGCTGTGAAAGGTGAAGGACGTGACACTTTGGTGCATCTAACGTTTTACCCCACTTTGAACCCTCAGCAAGAGACTGTTTAATACACATTACATACTCATTAAAAAAAAAAAAAAAAAAAAAACTCAACAAGTGACTGTTTAACTGTTTCTCTATGCAAGTGTTGGCTGACGTGCTCTGACCTCCAGGATGGATGTTCTAAGCTAAAAATTAAGCATTCAAAAGAGTTATAATTTTAGTTTAGCTTAGGCTGAGGGTTCATTGGTAACGTGGATTCATATATTATCCCGACACCACCACCTCGGCCAGTGTTTCTAGGAATATGAATATTACCATAGCTTGGGGGGGGGGGGGGTGCTCACTGATACTAAGAAAATTATCGGGGCATAGCCGTGTTTCTGTGAGACAGAGTATATTTATATTGTAATCCGTGATCAAATCATTAATTAAGGTTGCTTTATCTGACAAAGATCTTATAGCAGTCTGCATTTAATTATTTTTATTTAACTGTGGTAAATTAGTGGTTTTAATCTTTATCAAGTTATGTTGTATTTGTCTTGGGTTATAATGTTTTGGGTAACGGGAGACAGACACAATCTCTATGGGGTTATGAATTGAAGACTGATCTAAACAGTGAGAATTATTTGGACTAATAGGATTAATATGAGAAGTGGAAACAAAGAAGGGCTGGTTGGCAGACCCAGGTACTTTGGGGTGAGTTAACACACCAGCTTTCAGTCACTGTACTAAAAAAATGCTGAATAGAATAAAACAGATTGTCCCTTAGAACACATGCACCGAGTCGATTTGGATGGATGCCATCTGGCCTCATAAATGATGGGCGGTTCCAGAACAGGTTGAAATTGTCTATAAAACCAATGTTAAAAGTTGGACATGTTGAACACAACCAGGTATTAAGGCTAAGAGTTGTGCTACAATAATTGCAACCTCTTCTAAAAGGTGCAAGTGGTCCAGAAATAAACACACATCTACCACAGTTCTTAAGAGTGGACAGAAGGCTCCTGAAGTCTCTCTTTAAGATCTCAGATGCTTCATCTGGGATGTTGTTGCATCCAACATGCACAATGACAGTTTTAACGTGGGGGTATTCATTTAACCTTCCTCTTGTGTTAGGTCAGGGGAAAGAATAGTCAGGGGAAAAAATAGGTCAGGGGAAAGAGCCTCAATGTCTGACACTTTAGCCCAAGGAAAAAATTTTGTAACACCGTACCTGCTTCTGACGTTCTTCATTATGGAATCACCAATTATCAGCGACGTCTGGGGGGACTTTGTTGGTGGCTTCTGAAATGGTGGATAGTTTTGCTGTTGTTGTTGTTGTTGCTGCAGTGGTGGCGGGGTGCCGGTGTGGGGGTGATGCGGGGGGTTGTGAGCTTTTCTTTTTGGAGCTGGTGTAAAGTTCGGCACACATGAGATAGTTTTGATCCGGGGCTTTCGGGTTTGGGCGACTGCTGAAGGAGGAGAGGCGGCCATGGAAGGAAGATCAACATCCAGGTGGGGGAAATCTTCCAGGGAAAGGATGTCAAATCTGTTTTCCAGCAAAGGGGGAAGGGAAGAGGTGCGGCCATGTCTGGTCAATCCCCGACGTTTGCTATTGGGCCCAACCATGGTCCAAGGCACGCATTGAGGCTGTGAAGAACCACCCGGTGCTTTGGGTCTTGCTCCGAGCTGAAGCCAGTGTTTGCAGCTGGTGACCTGGACAGCTGAGGTAACCGGAGCAGGGGTGGAGGTGGATGGTGATATGCTAATTTCACCCAGGTGAGTAGCTGTCTCTGCTAGCTATGAGTCCATCGCTGGCGCCGATGTCCGTCCAAAAATGATAGTAACCAGATGGTATTCAGCCTCCCGGATCTTATAGAAGTTAGAGAGTCTTAGTTCCAACTCAGAAACCTTTTTAGAGAGGGAAACACAGCTGACACAGGTTGGAGTTAGAGCCATGGCTTTCCAGGCCAGAAGTGGCTAGCTAGCAAGCTAAAACAGATGGGTTAACCTAACCCGGTGAACAGCCCTGATTGGGGTCTGATTCACCTGTGAGCCAGTACGGGCTGTTGTATTTACTGAGCTAACACTAAGTAAAAAGTTAATGTCAGTAAAAGAGATAAAAAGAGACAAAAAAAATAAAATAAAATGGAGCTAATATAGCAAACAAGATAACCAGTAAGTGTAGAAGTGACCGAGTTTATAAACAGACATTGACACATACGCAGTTGTGCAAATTCGGGGATGGCATATCCAGAGGTTGTCTTTTGAAAATAGACGTATGAGTGCTGCCAGCGTTGCTGCAGAGGTTGAAGGGGTGGGGGATCAGCCTGTCAGTGCTCAGACCATACGCCGCACACTGCATCAAATTGGTCTGCATGGCTGCCATCCCAGAAGGAAGCCCCTTTTAAAGATGATGCACAAGAAAGACCATAAACAGTTTGCTGAAGACAAGCAGACGAAGGGCATGGATTACTGGAACCATGTCCTGTGGTCTGATGAGACCAACACAAACTTATTTGGTTCAGATGGTGTCAATGTGTGTGGCGGCAACCAGGTGAGGAGTACAAAGACAAGTGTGTCTTGCCTACAGTCAAGCATGGTGGTCGGAGTGCCATGGTTTGGGGCTGCATGAGTGCTGCCGGCACTGGGGAGCTACAGTTCATTGAGATAACCATGAATGCCAGCAGGTACTGTGACATACTGAACCAGAGCATGGTCCCCTCCCTTTGGAAACTGGGCTGCAGGGGAGTTTAAGAGGATTCCAGTGGCAACCTGTGAAGCTCTAGTGAACTCCTTGCCCAAGTGAGTTAAGGAGGTGCTGGAAAATAATGGTGGCCACACAAAATACTGACATTTTGGGCACAATTTGGACATTTTTACTTACGGGTATACTCTTGTTGCCAGCGGTTTAGACATCAATGGCTTTGTGTTGAATTATTTTGAGGGGACAGCAAATTTCCACTGATATACAAGCTGTACACTGACTACTTTACATTGTATCAAAGTGTCATATTTTCAGTGTTGTCCCATGAAAAGATAGAATAATTCTTTTATAAAAATATGAGGGGTGTACTCACTTTTGTGAGATACTGTAAGATTTTTGTGAAATCTCTCCAGTGCACCTTGACTCTTGACATGGTTTAGTGACCCAGTGACAAAACACAGACTCCAAATTGATACAGTTAGGTTTATTAACAACATAATTGTGTGTTGGTGTGTGTAAATGCAGGCAGGAACTGCAGGGGACAGAGTGAGACACCGTACGGCCTGGCAACCCTAGGAACACACAAGAGGATTGGTAATGAGAGCCACTGCTGGAGGTAGACAGTTACACTGTGGCTTACTGTGAGAGCAGATGATGAGATGCCCAGGTTCAGCACGACGGCTGCGGCCAGGAAGACAGTGCCTTCTGTAGAGAGTGCAGCTCCTGCGGGTGAGTGTCTAGGGAGTGTTGGCATGGTGGAGAAGAGGAAGAAATCCACCACCAGGGAGGAAGGAGAAAGATTCTGCCGCCACAGGACTCCGCCTGTGCACAGGGGACTGGAAGACAAGGTGAGTATAAAGTTGTAGCTTACGTGAGCAGCTGAAGGAATTCTCCAGCAACGGTGGCAGCAGACTTGGGCTGAGACTACGACGGACTGTGGAGTTTGGCGATGAAGCTCATCTCGAGCGCAGTGAGACATCTCTGCGCTGCAGGCCCAGGCAGCACGGTAGAAATAGGCCATGGCGTGATGAAGACCAGGTGTGCACGCAGCTGGGAATGATGAGCAGAGCAGACCATGACAGTACCCCCCCCCCCCAAAGAGCGCCTCTTGGCGGTTGTTCCAGCCTACCTGGATGCGTCCGATGGAACTTCCTGATAAGGTCATTATCCAGCACGCAAGGGGGACGCACCCAGGACCTGGGCTCTGGACCGTAGCCCTCCCAGTCCACCAGGTATTGCAGGCCGCGGCCCCGGTGACGGACATCCAGGATGGCAGTCAAGCCCCATGCCGGGCTGCCGTTGATCATCCTCGGAGCAGGTGGAGACCTTGGAGGAGGACACGGGGCTGGAAGACACAGGTTTGACTTGGGAGACATGGAAAGTGGGACACATGCAGAGGGATGGGGGGAGATCGAGCCACACAGAAACAGGATTGATGATGCGGGAGATAGCAAAGGGCCCAATAAAACGTTGTGCCATCTTCCTACGCTCAGCCTTCAAATTGATGTTTTTAGTGGATAGCCAAACCTGCTGACCCAACTGGTATGAAGGAGCTGGGGTTCAATGGTGGTTAGCCACTGAGGAATTGCGTTCGGCTGTGCGATGCAGCGCAGCCCGGGTTGCCCTCCACAGTCGGCGACAGCATCTCAGGTGCACCCGGACTGATGGTACGGTGATGTCGCCCTCGTCTTCGGGGAATAAGGGAGGAGAACAACAGAGCGAAGCCTGAAAAGGAGACATACCTATGGCTGAAGACACCGTCGAGTTGTGGGCATACTCGATCCATGGCAGATATGAACTCCAGGAAGCTAAGTTGGTTGATGCCATGCACCACAGCACCGCCTCCAACTCCTGGCTGGTCCGTTCACGCTGGCCATTCGATAAAGGATGGTAACCGGATGACAAGCTCACCGTGGCCCCAAGGGTGTTACAAAATGACCTCCACACCTGAGAGATAAACTGGGGCCCCCAATCGGAGACGATGTCCAGGGGGATCCCGTGCAGTCTCACCACATGTTGAACCAACAGGTCTGCTGTTTCCCTGGCTGTCCGCAGACCCGGAAGGGGGACAAAATGGGCCACCTTGGAGAACCTGTCAACTATGGTGAGTACAACGGTGTGGTTGTTGTAAGGAGGGAGGCCGGTGACGAAATCCAATGCCACATGGGACCAGGGTCTGCCAGGAACCGGGAGAGGATGAAGCAACCCAGCTGGAGAGGATGATGGGGACATGCTGGTGGCACATTGGGGGCAAGCACGGACATACTCCCCGATGTCCTTTTGAAGAGAGGGCCACCAGAACGTACGTTGCAGAAGCTCCTCTGTGCGTCGTCTTCCTGGGTGGCAGGCAAATTTAGAGGAGTGGGCCCAGTGAATAACATCACCCCGGATGGCCGATGGAACAAACAGCTTACCCGCTGGCCCCCTGCCCGGGTCCATCTCAGTTTCGTGCGCCCTCTGGACCTTGTCCTTAATCCCCCACGAGAGGGCACCCATGACACCGGAGGCAGGAAGGACGGGGTGATCTTCAGGGTCCAGGACATCCATGGTGAATTGCCTGGAGAGGGCGTCTGGCTGTGTTTTTGGACCCGGGGTGGTGCATGATGGTAAAGTCAAAACAACCAAAAAACAAGGACCAGCGGACCTGGCGAGCATTCAGGCGCTTGGCCGTCCGGAGGTACTCCAAGTTCCTGTGGTCCATCCAAACCACGAACGGCTGCGAGGACCCCTCCAGCCAATGGCGCCACTTCTCCAGTGCCAGCTTAACAGCCAGAAGCTCCCTTTCACCGATACTGTAATTGCACTCCGCAGGGGACAGCCGCCGGGAGAAGGTGGCACACGGTTGGACCTTACCATCCACTGGGGAGCATTGGAATAGGACGGCACCCACTCCAGAATCCGAGGCGTCCATCTCCACTAGGCACTGATGATTAGGATCCACCTGCACCAGGATGGGAGACTCGGAGAACTGCCTCTTGAGGTCCGCAAAGGCCGTAGCCGCCTCCTCAGTCCACTGGAAGTGTACCTTGGTCGACGTAAGACGAGTCAGGGGAAGGGCCAGGCTGTTGTAGTTCTTGATGAACCAGTGGTAGAAGTTAGAAAACCCCAGGAACTGCTGGAGCTGCTTCCTGGAGGACGGGGTTGGCCACTCCACCACTACCTTAATTTTGCCAGGATCCGGGAGAATCTCCTTATGCGACATGATAAACCCCCAAAAAGATGTTTTGGAGGCATGGAATTCACATTTTTCTGTCTTGACATATAGTTGGTTCTCCAACAGCCGCTGCAGCACTCGTCTCACATGCACCCGGTGTTCCTCTAGAGATCAGGAGAAGATTAAATTGACATCCAAGTAGACAAATACAAAAACACCCAGGAAGTCCCTCAACACATCTTTAGTAAGCTGCTGGAAAACAGCAGGCACATTGGTTAGACCGAAAGGCATCACCAGATATTCAAAATGACCACTAGGGGTCCAAAAACCTGTCTTCCACTCATCTCCTTCGCGGATCCGAGAGCGTCAAAGGCAGTGTTAAGTAAGGGAAGAGTATATTTGTCCTTGATGGTAATGTTGTTCAACTCCCTGAAATCAATACACGGTCTCAAAGAGCCATCCTTCTTGCCCACAACAACAACAACAACAACAAAAAAAATCCTGCCCCCACTGCCGTAGAGGACGGACGGATTATGCCAGAACTCAGAGATTCCTTGATATAGGCCTCCATTGCTGCCCGCTCCAGCGGAGAAAGGCTGTACAGCTGGCTAGATGGAAGCGGAGCTCCCGGGCGGAGGTTTATGGCACAATCATATGGCGGGTGGGGGGGAGGAGGGATAGGGCCTGGGTCTTGCTAAAGACTGTTCCAAGATCATGATATTCAGGGGGAACTCTAGACAGGTCGGGGGGCAGGGCAGTGAGAGCCCCCAAGTGCATGGACGGCAAACAAGCGGCTGATTGGAGACAGGCACTGAGGCAAAACAAACTCCAAGACTTAACACTACCCGAGCGCCAATCAATAGTGGGATTATCAAGATGCAACCAGGGAAAACCAAGGATGACCGGGGATGATGAAACTGGCAACGTGAAGAACTGTAACTCTTTCTGATGATTTCCTGAGACAATGACAGACACTGGGGCAGTTCCAGCTGTAGCGGAGACTTAAGAGGGAAACAGTGAAGCCCCAAATGGGTTGCCAGGTCCCTAGAAATAAAGCTTTGCTCTGCCCCTGAGTCGATTAAAGCTTGAGTGGGAATTTCAGTATGTTTATGTAAGAAACGGATGGGAAGAAGGAGTTTAGATAGGGGATTAGGCTGAGGCGAGTCCGTGAGTCCCCCTACTGCGACACACGGACTCCCCCTTTTGGCGAAAGCTGGCAAGATGCTACCTCATGCTCCTCACTCCCGCAATAGAGGCACAATCCTAACTCACAGTGGCGCTGTTTCTCCGCCGAAGTCAACTTGGACTGTCCCACTACCATAGGTTCCAGGGTGACAGAGGAATCAGAAGGTGGAAGGGCCAATAGGGAGGTCAGAGGGACGTGACGGTACTGGGACCCTGAGCGGCCATAGGCTTTACGTTCCACCGCTCGTTCCCTCAGCCTATTATCTAGACTAATGGCTAGGAAAATTAGCTCAGATTGCTTAGTCAGCTTCTCTAGGGAAGTTAGCTCGTCCCGAAGACTAGGGCTGAGACTCCTAATGAAAATGCTACAGAGGAAAGAGTCTTCCCACCCTACCTTGGTAGCCGCTACCTGGAAATCAACAGCATAATCAGTTACAGCCTTGGTACCCTGTCTCAAATTTAGCAACCGAGAGGTAACCACACTGTCTCAGTCTGAATGGTCAAACACCTCATTGAACTCCCTGATAAACTGGCCATAAGTCAGGCTAGCATAATTAGCCCTATCCATCACCGCGTAAGACCATACTAGCGCCTTTCCCTCCAACAAGTTGATCATGTAGCCGATCTTACTATGGTCAGTTGTGAAGTCCTCAGGTTCCTGCTGGAAAACAACCTCACACTGCATGACGAAATCCCTGGCCTCTCCTAGCTTGCCGCTAAAGCGGTTGGGAGTAGTAACGGGAGTGAGCCGAGCCAGGGCCCCTGTCTGAGTTGGTTAGCTGGTACGCTAGCGGGAGCTGAGGAGCTGCTGGGAATGGGTGAGGTCTGGGGGAAAGACTGGGAGCTAGTTAGCCGGTCTAACTGGTCAGTGACACGAGCTAATTGAGTTAGAATGGATTGCTGCTGATAAGCCAATTGATCAATTCAGATCTCCATGTGGTTGACACGGTGCACCAAAGCGCTGTCAGCTGGGTCGTTCTGGCGGAGATGTACTGACATGGTTTAGTGATCCAGTGACAAAACACAGACTCTGAATTGATACAATTAGGATTATTAACAACAGAATTGTGTGTTGGTGTGTGTAAATGCAGGCAGGAACTGCAGAGGACAGAGTGGGACACCATATGGCCTGGCAACCCTAGGAACACACAAGAGGATTGGTTAATGAGAGCCACTGCTGGAAGTAGACAGTCACACTGTGGCTTACTGTGAGAGCAGATGATGAGATGCCCAGGTTCAGCACGACGGCTGCGGCCAGGAAGACAGTGCCTTCTGTAGAGAGTGCAGCTCCTGCGGGTGAGTGTCTAGGGAGTGTTGGCGTGGTGGAGAAGAGGAAGGAATCTGCCACCAAGGAGGAAGGAGAAAGATTCCGCCGCCACAGGACTCCGCCTGTGCACAGGGGACTGGAAGACAAGGTGAGTATAAGGTTGTAGCTTACGTGAGCAGCTGAAGGAATTCTCCAGCGACAGTGGCAGAAGACTTGGGCTGAGACTACGACGGACTGTGGAGTTTGGCGATGAAGCTTATCTGGAGCGCAGTGAGACATCTCCGTGCTGCAGGCTTCGGCAGCGCTGTAGAAATAGGCCATGGCGTGATGAAGACCAGGTTTGTGCGCAGCTGAGAATGATGAGCAGAGCAGACCATGACAACTCTGAGCGTGGTATGCAGAAGCTTGATTATGCTTTACATGAAGTTCTTTCAAAACTTGTGCTGTGGAGAAAGGAATAGGCGAGGCAACAAGCTGAATGACACAAGGCTTTATTCTTTCTCCAACAACATAACAGGAAACAGTGCAACAGCACTACAGCCTCATGGGTCACTGTGCATTCCCCTTTTATATCTTTAATCCCATGCATCGAGACCTGGAGCTTCCGACCATCATACATTGTTGTTTAACAAAGGAATGTGTGGCACATTAACATAACATACACCGGTGCCGCTTTCACACCTTTCTTCTCTTTGCGGCTCTGGCCATTCTTACTCTCCCTGTTGGTTCAATCCCATCTGATGCCCCTCGGTGACATCTCTTCATTCGGTCCATTGTCCTCCTTTTTTCCCCTGCCTCTCTGGGTGGAGAAAACCCTCACACCATGGTGCTACACAGCCCCCCCCCACACCGGAACACCCAGAAAGGGCCCTAATCCTCCCATCCTTTGGGCTCGTGCCGGCGCCCATAGCAGCTGTAGCGGGGGGTTGCCGCTTCAGTAGAACCGTCCTGCTGGTGAGGTGTACCGGAGGGCACGTCGGTCTGTGGAGAGAAAGGGGGAGGGGGGAAACACATCAGCTTTGCTGACTTGGAGCGCAGCCCTAAAAGAACCCAGACCAGCGGTCAACCCAATTTGCGTCCATGAGTGTACCGTCTGGGTCTGCTCACCAAATGTCCTGATGGTGGATCCGTCGGCGGCCGTAAGCTTGGGACAGCTGCTTCCTGCCCCCGTCTGCGTTGACCGGCAGGATTAGGCTCTTCTGGGAGCCGAAGTCCACCAGAGACCGTCTCCACAAATGTGTGTCTGTGATATACAGCAGCTTGTTTCTGTCTCCAGCAGTCGCAGGTGCTACTGACTGCTGGCCGTGCTATTTCCCGACTTCTTGCATTGGCATGGCGGTACGCATCCCTGGGCATTTGAGCCGAAATGGCGATGACAGAAGCAGATTGTCCCGTTCCTGTGTCTCCTGGCATCTGCTCTGGCTACTACCAATGGCTCCTCGACCTCGCTGGTATGCCTCCAGGACACCGGTGGCTCTTGGAGAGGGCTTGTCGCCTATTGAGTGGAGCACACATCCGGCACCGTGACCACGTAGTAGTATCTTGTGTCAGCCATAGTTATCCCGCAGAGTGCAAATTGGGCTTCTATGTGCAAAACCCACGCTGCCGGGTCGTGAAGTCAGAAGTCCGGGAGCTTGACTGAACCAGCGCACATAACGCTGGTGCTCTCCCTCTGGGTAGTCTCTGGGAAAGTGCTTGGCTCGCTCTCCATGACACATCTTGGGGTCACCAGTGTGGCTCACTCTCCATGGCATGTCAGGGTCACCAGTGTGGAGAAAGGAATAGGTGAGGCAACAAGCTGAATGACACAAAGCTTTATTCTTTCTCCAACAACATAACAGTGAACAGCACAACAGTGCTACAGCACCACAGCCTCATGGGTCTCTGTGAATTCCCCTTTTATATCTTTAATCCCATGTATCAAAACCTGGAGCTTCCGACCATCATACATTGTTGTTTAACAAAGGAATGTGTGGCACATTAACATAACATACACCGGCACAGCTTTCATACCTTTCTTGTCTCCGCAGCTCCTGTCATTCTTATTCTCCCCGGGGGAGGCGCATAGAACCAACAGTCCCTTATGATGCCTCTGATGCCCCCCGGTGACACCTCTTCATCCGGTCCATTGTCCTCCTCTTTTTCCCTGCCTCACTGGGTGGAGAAAAAACCCAGACCATGCCCCCACAGTGCAAACAATTTAAATTAGAAATTTGTGCCCTGATCACTCTGAATGATCTTTGGAATGCCAAAAACTGATATAAACTATGTTAATGCTTTAATCACAGACTTAGCAGTAATGGTATGCTACAAATACGCTGCAGGATATCTTGTTCTCTTGTTCTTTGTAATGGACCAATACAGTCTATAATAAGGTGTTCAAACGGCTGAACCAGAGCAGAAATTGGAGTAAGAGGAGCCAGTTTAATTACCTGATTAGGCTTACCCGTTACCTGACAGGTGTGACATGTTTTAATGTAAGCGGATATCCTTTTTTAAACGAGGCCAAAAAAATACTTGAGGAAGTAATTGTATGTTTTACCAACCCCCAAATGTCCCAACATATCATTAGCAGTGTGCAACACCTCCTCATGAAACTTTAATGACACTACCACCTGGTACACTGGCAAACCGATGACATCATTGTGTGACATCCACTTACGCGCCAACACCCCGTCTTGTAAAAAATAGCCATGAACTGTGCTCTTCATGTCTGTAGCTATGAGATCAGCATAAAAAAAAACAAAAAAAAACAAACAAAAACACTCACTGATGGATCAGCACGTTGTTCTGCTATTACATCAGTGCGAGACACAGACAGGAGTGAATTGGGTATTTTTTCCACGTCATTTAAACCACCATCATCAGTTTTCACCTACTTCCGACTCATGGTGCGAGTTACTGCACATGATGGAAATAAATCTAAATTCTGCTAATCATGCTCTGTTCCTGCACTAGAGGGAAAAGATGTTACAATGGGAGACGGAGACAATTCTCCCCAAACTCGATCCCCTGCCAAATTATGCCCAAAGACGATATGTACGCCAGGAACAGGCAAAGCATGACGCACAGCCATGGCCACATCCCCCTGAACCAAACCACAGTCCAGCTGAAATTTATGTATTAGTGCAGGAAACACTGACAACTCCATACCCCTCACCAAAACAATCACCCGTAGCTGTTATTTCAAAAAAAAAGCAAAACAGACTCCAGAATGACTGAATTCGATGCACTTGTGTCCCTTAAGATTTTTATAGGTATTTTAACATCACCACCTAGAGATACATGGCCATCAGAAATAAAGGCACAAAGTCAAACTGTTCCAATGGACAATTTACCACAGAAGACAATTCACCTGGCACATTAACTGGTTTTTCTGACACACCACAGACGGACTGTACAGGAGGAGATTTCACACACAGGCTTTCAGCATTCCCAGAATTAATCAGAGCCGCCAACACCACAGGTCTAACCTGCGCATCACTAAATCTGCCCTTAGATTTCCCCGGACAATCTGCTGTTTTCCAATGTCCCTTATTCTTACAATAATTACAGATTTTACTCGGACCAAAACGAGGGCTCGGCTGAAAATTTTGCTGTGTCCCTCTCTTCCCTTGTAAAAAAAATCTGTGCCCAAAGAAATTAGGCTCAGCATACTCATGTCTACCCTAATAAATTAACTCATATTCATCCACCACAGTAGCTGCTTCACTAACAGTTTTTACTATTGTGTTCATTTGTGTATGTACATATGTAGCAATGTGAGCAGGAACAGAGTTCTTAAATTGCTCCACAATAACAAGCTAACACAAATCTTCATATGAATGAATTTATAATGAACTAGAAAAGCACTCGGAGAGTGCAGACCTCCGCCAAGCGCCACAGTTCCCCCCATACAGTGTTTGTGTGTACGTTTTCAGATTCCTTGACCATGAAAACATATGACTAGCAATTGGATTGAGAATAATAGGATTAGTGGTTCAGTAGTTATTCACGAAAATGCCTTTTTCCGTAATGGCGGCCACAGTTCCGCCCATACAGTGTTTGTGTGTACGTTTTCAGATTCCTTGACCACGAAAGCATATGACTAGCAATTGGATTGACAATGATAGGATTAGTGGTTCAGTAGTTATTCACGAAAATGACATTTTCCGTAATGGCGGCAACAGTTCCCCCCATACAGTGTTTGTGTGTGCGTTTTCATATTCCTTGACCATGAAAACATATGACTAGCAATTGGATTGACAATGATAGGATTAGTGGTTCAGTGGTTATTCAGGAAAATGGCATTTTCCGTAATGGCGGTTTTCTTCTGGACGGTGATCTGGATCATCCCCAAAATTTAATCAGTTCTTCCTTGTACCTTTTCCAACAATGCCTGAAAGTTTCATCGAAATCCGTCCAAAACTTTTTGAGTTATCTTGCTAACCAACAGACAAACAGAGAGACAGACAGACAGACAAACCCGGGCAAAAACATAACCTCCTGGCGGAGGTAATTACACCACCAACTCAGTGTGTAATCAACTCTGACGAACTCCATATGCGTTTGTTTGAACGTTTTCCTCCACAAGCAAAACCTTTTCCAATATGCCTCTGGTACCAGCGTGTATGCTCTCAAAACAGCGGCTTTCACAGTAGCATAAACTTGGCTATCTGCCACACTAAGTGCAGTATAAACTTCCTGCACTTTGCCCATTAACTTACACTGCAACAATAATGTGTGCTCCGAGTCAAACCAGCCCCGACTATTGGAAACCCGTTCAAACAATGAGAAAAAAGCGTTGGGATCCCGTTCTGAAAACAGAGGAACCAGAAGTAAATTAGACGAGACATTAAACGAGTGTGTGTGACTAGAAGCACTGTCTAGACCAGGGATGTCCAATCATGTGCCATGAAGGGCCAAGACCTTGCAGGTTTTCTCTTCTACCCAGTCTCTTCAGCAGGTGTTTTCACTTATCAGCAATCAGTGGGATTAAATGCACTGGGATCTGCCGTTGAAAACACTGGCTGAAGGAAAAGGTACATGTTTTTGGTACATGTTTTTGTATACAATTCAGCCTGAAAGAGTTACATGGGTCCGCCCTGCAGTGGGCTCGCCACCTGCAGGTGGGACCATATGGGGCCCAGTCCTATGTGGCGCAGGTGGCAGACGAAGGCCAGAGACCTTTGCGGTCTGATCCTTGGCTTTCAAAACTGGCTTTTGGGACGTGGAACGTCACCTCTCTGCTGGGGAAGGAGCTGGAGCTGGCACATAAGGTTGAGAGATACTGGCTAGATATAGTTGGACTCACCTAAACACATAGCTCCGGTTCTGGAAGCAGTTTCCTGGAGAGGGGATGGAACTTGGCCTACTCTGGAGTTGCCTGGGCGAGAGGAGATGGGCAGGGGTGGGTATTCTTGTATCCCCCACCCTTGCTGCCTCAACATTGGAGTTCTTTCCAGTGGATGAAAGGGTAGTTTCCCTGGGCCTTCAGGTTGTGAAACGGGTCCTAACCATCATTTGTGCCTATGCACCAAATTATGGTTCAGAGTACCCACCCTTTTTGGAGTCTCTGACTGGGGTGCTGGACAGTGCTCTTCTTGGGCATTCCATTGTCCTACTGGGGACTTTAATGCACACGTGGGAAACAACAGTGAAACCTGGAGGGGGGTGATTGGGAGGAACGGCCTGCCCGATCTGAACCCAAGTGGTATTCAGTTATTGAATTTTTGTGCCAACCACAGTTTGTCCATAATGAACACCATGTTCAAGCATAAGGGTGTCCATATGTGCACCTGGCACCAGGACACCCTAGGTCACAGGTCGATGATCGATTTTGTTACCCTGTCATCAGACCTGCCACCACATGTCTTGGACACTCATCTGGCTAAGGCTCCTGTCCGGGAGGTCTTCAACTCCCACCTTCGGAAGAACTTCAACCACATTCTGAGGGAGGCTGGGGACATGGAGTCTTAATGGGCCATGTTCTCCATCTCCATTGTTGAAACAGCTGCCCAAAGCTGTGGCCGCAAGGTTGTTGGTGCATCTCATGGTGGCAACTCCTGAACCAAGTGGTGAACGCCAGTGGTAAAGGAGGCCATCAAGCTGAAGAAGGAATCCTATCAAGTTTGGTTGGTTTGTGGGACTCCTGAAACAGCTTCGGTGTACCGGCAGGCCAAGCGGAGTGCAGCTCAGGTGGTTGCTGAAGCAAAACCTTGGGTGTGGGAGGAGTTCGGTGAGGGCATGGAACAAGACTTTCAGTCGGTCTTGAAGACATTCTGGCAAACTGTCCAGCAACTCAGGAGGGGCAAGCAGCTGCCATTCCACACTGTGTATGGTGAGGATGGAGCACTGCTGACTTCGACTGGGGACATCGTCGAGCAATGGAAGGAATACTTCGAGGATCTCCTCAAATCTTACTGACAGGACCTTCCACAAAGGAAGCAGGGCTTGAGGACAAGGGGGGCAACTTGCCTATTGCAGGGACTGAGGTTGTTGAAATGGTTAAAAAACTTTTTGGTGGCTGGGCCCCAGGGGTGGACAAGATTTGCCCTTAGTACCTGAAAGCCCTGGATGTTGTAGGGCTGTCATGGTTGACACGCCTATGCAATGTTGCTTGGAGGTCGGGGACAGTGCCTTTGGCCTGGCAAACTGGGATGGTGGTTCCTCCTCTTGGGGGGGGGGGGTGGCGGAGGGTGTGTTCCAACTTTAGGGGGATCACACTCCTCAGCCTCCCTGGGAAGGTCTATGCCAGGGTACTGGAGAGGAGAGTCTGAGTGCTGGTCAAACCTCGGATCCAGAAGGAGTAATGTGGTTTTCATCCTGGCCATGGCACATCATACAAACTTTTTACCCTTTCGACAATCCTCGAGGGCTTGTGGGAGTTTGCCCAACCAGTTCCTGTGTGTTTTGTGGACTTGGAGAAAGCATTCGATCGTGTCCCTCGTGGTCTCTTGTGGGGGTGCTGTGGGAGTATGGGGTATCGGGCTCATTGTTACATGCTATCCAGTCCCCATACAATCGTTGCAAGAGTTTGTTTCATATTGCCAACACCCAGTCAAAATCGTTTCCAGTGAGAGTTGGACTTTGCCAGGGCTGTCCTTTGTCACCGATCCTTTTCATAATTTTTATGGACAGGATATCTAAGTGCAGCCAAGGATCAGAGGGTGTCATGCTCGGTGACCACAGGATCTCATCCCTGCTGTTTGCAGATGATGTTGTCCTGTTGGCTTCACCCACCAATGACCTACAGGCCTTCCTGGGATGGTTTGCTACTGAGTGCGAAGCGGCTGGGATGAGAATCAGCACCTCCAAGTCCGAGTCCATCCAAAAGAGGTGGATTGTCCTCTCTGGGCTGGGGACAAGCCCCTACCACAAGTGGAGGCATTTAAGTATCTTAGGGTCTCATTCACAAGTGAGGGGAGAAGAAAGCGAGAGATTGACAGATGGATCGGGGCAGCCTCTGCAGTGATGCGAACGTTGTACTGGTCTGTTGTGGTGAAGAGGGAGCTGAGCTCTAAAGCAAAGGTGTTGATTTACCGGTCAGTCTACGATCCTACCCTCACCTATGGTTATGAGCTTTGGGTAATGACCGAAAGAATGAGATCACGGATAAAATCAGCTGAAATGAGTTTTTTCCGTAGGATTGCTGGACTTACCCTTAGAGATAAGGTAAGGACTCAGTAATCCGGGAGAGACTCAGAGTAGAACTGCTGCTCCTCGATATTGAAAGGAGCCAGTTGAGGTTGTTTGGACATCTGATCAGGATGCTTCCTGGACACCTCCCACTTGAGGTGTTTTGGGCATGTCCCACTTTGAGGATACCCCGGGGCAGACCCAGGACACGCTGGAGGGACTACGTCTCCCAGCTGGTCTGCAAACATCTTGGTATCCTCTCTGAAGAGCTGGAGCAGGTGGCCGGGGAGAGGGAAGTCTGGGCTTCTCTGCTTGAGCTGCTGCCTCCGTGACCGAGACCTCTGGAAAAGTGGTAGAAAATGGATGGATGGAGAGATGGATGGTTTATTTACTGAAAGCTGCGCTTACACAAATTTGGGTGTGGGGTTGTTTTTTATTTGTGCCTGTTGCATATGTTGTTGTCGTATTATATTACAACAACAACATGTTGTTGTGGGGGGTGAGGCACCAAACAAAAGTTAGGCAGTGACTCAGCGGTTTTGCTCATACATATGTACTTTTGTTCTCAGTTCAGTTCTTAAACTTATTTCACTGCTGTCACTCATTCCAGATGAGAAATTGGTCTTTTGCATCCTGTAGTTACCGGTTTTGTTTTTTTAGATTGTTTATTATGTCTTTTTTTTTTACATAATATTTAGCTGATAGTGTTCATAGATTATTTTTAAACACTGAAAATTTGTACACACGTTGCCATTTTAATTAATTAATGTCATTACAGTTTTTATTCTTGACGTGCATTCTCAATGACCAGAGTGGTGGTTTTTTGTTTGTTTATTTGTTTATTTGTTTGTAAATTTGAAATATGTAGGGTTCCGAGCAGCTATGCTGCGGGAAACCTATTGTTCCTCTTATTTTCTTCTTCTTCTTCTTCTTCTTCTTCTTCTTCTTCTTCTTATTATTATTATTATTATTATTATTATTATTATTATTATTATTATTATTATTATTATTATTATTTTCTGCTAAAAGTCCATGGTGAGTAAAAAACAATAACATGTAGAAACTTGAAATGTTATAGACTGGTCAGAAATTTTCCCCACTACTCACTGACAAAAAAAAAATAAATAAATAAATAAAAAATCAAGGCGCTGTGTCCAAAGGTTGCACGGTGGCGCAGTGGTTAGCACCGCGGCAGCACAGTTTACCCTCGGCCGGGGGATCGCGGGGATCATGAGATCGTGGGTTCGATCCCTGCCCCTGGCCAACAGTGATCTGTGTGGAGTTTGCATGTTCTCCCCGTGTTTGCGTGGGTTTACTCCGGGATTTCTCCGGTTTCCTCCCACATGCCAAAAACATTCAGGTTAGGGAGTTAAGGGGTGCTTGCACACGCAGCGACCGGCAGCTGGTGGCTTGTCACTGGACTGCAGAACAAATCTACCTACGGGTACAAAATAAGTCCAAAAAAAAAAAAAAAAAAAAGGTGGCACTATAGTAATCCATTTTAAGTTGTTGCAAATATCTCGAAAATTCGATCATTATTTTATTCCCTGAAACCTTCCGCAACTTTTCTCCACTGGTTTTATCCTCTAAAAATGAAGCTTTCTCTACCATATTTTCAAAAATGTGCAAGTGAACTCAAAATGAACTCTTCCTAGGCCATTCATCCAAATTTCTTGAAATTAAGCAAAGAGCATCTACAGACATTGATAATGAAAAGTTGCTAAAATTATCAAAAAAATCAATCTGTTTTGATTTTCTTGGCAAATCAAATTGTACAGTTTCTCTTTGACATGTATTTTTTGGTTTAAATCCCGATATAGAGATTCAAATTTGATGAACCTTCAGACTCACAGTCACACCTGTATTCTTCCATTAACCACCAAATTTCATAAAATTCTGTTAATTTAAAAAAAACAAAACAAAAAAAAAAACAACAACTCATGTTTATGAGATGTCTGTCAGTTAATTTGTCTTGTTGGTGGAACATTTTGTTAGTGTGTGACCCAAAGCAGTAGCATGGTATAGGGGTTAAGATGCCTGTCTGTCCAGAAACATTTTGTTCTTCAAAAGTTTTCTTTTAAATGTGTTACTTTGCACTTGTAATTTGTGATGTTTTCTCAAAAGTTTATTTTTTTTTCTCATGAATTCAGTTTAGGGCAGCGTGGTGGCGGAGTGGTTAGCACTGCGGCAGGACAGCAACTCACCCTTGGCCGGGGGATCCTGGGTTCGATCCCATCCCCGACCAACAGTGATCTGTGAGGAGTTTGCATGTTCTACCAGTGTCTGCGTGGGTTTACTCCGGGATTTTTCTGGCTTCCTCTCACATGCCAAAAACATGCAAGTTAGGTTAATTGGCATCAAACTGGGGATTCTAAATTGTCCTTGTGTATGACTGTGAGAGTGAATGGTTGTCAGTCTGTCTGTGTTGGCCCTGCGATGGACTGGCGATCTGTCCAGGGTGTACCCTGCCTCTGGCCCAAAGATGCCGGGATAGGCTCCAGCCCCCCCCCCCCCCCGCCCCGCGACCCGAAAAGGATTAAGTGGAAGAAGACGGACGGATGGAATTCAGTTTATTTTTAAAACTACATTTCTTGTTTATTATGCATTTTTAGTGAATGCAATAGTGCATTTGTAACTCTTCCTTAAAAATTTGCAATTTATTTTTCTTTTTTATGTGACTTTTATTTTATAAATTCATACATTGGAGATCCAAATCAGAGAACAATGTATTAATACTTGATTTAATCTGAAATATGTTATTCTTCATTCTTGACAGAATATCAGCTGTGGCTATACCACTACTGTACTAGCATGCTTTTAATAACCAAGGCACTACAACACAAACATGTACTGTTTAAAAAAAAAAAATGAACAAAATTAGAGAACAGTGATCATTGTGTCAGAAGAGAAGATTGAAACAATGTTTTTTATTAGGACTACAGGATTAAAAAATTAATAGGAAGTGCAGTGCCACTGCTTTGAATGACTTCAGCACATCTGCACCCACAGGGCAGCACTAGTTTCTCACACTGCTCTGGTTTGGAGGACAGGATTATGCAAAGAATCTCAATGGGGAATCGGTTCAACACTGCAGCTGGAATTGTTCACCAGTTCTCTGCTGAACAGAGCAAGGGTTGGTGTTTCCAGATCTCACAAGAAAAAAAAGCAACCAGCTCTATGGAAACAAGCCCCAAAAAAGCCCAACAGCCAACCTACCACATTTTGTAAGAGACAGGCTGCTTGGTAACAGCATAGATATATTGATTTATTTTTGTTTGCAGTGAATTGACCGTAAACAGAGTCAGCATTGAATAACTGAATTTTATAAACTCTAATTAAAGGAAAATACATAAGCATTCTGCATAAGCAACATCAAATTGACAGTAAACCTGACAGTCAACAAAAAAATTGAAAAACTGTAATCATGTTTAGTGATGTGGGATGATGGGAGTTGTCCGCTAGTTGTTTAAACAAAAACTAAATATTATTCTGTTATTATACGTCAGCCGACAAGTTTAATTACATGGAAAAGTAGCTTTTAAACTGACAAACATTTGTGTAACTCATGGTAAAATTTGATTGGGATCAAAAGATAATTTCACTCTTGCCATTCATTTCAATGGAGATTTTTTTTTGATTTAAGGTCTCATATGCTATAAGCATTATGCAGACAATGGGAATATCAACAGGTCAATGTTTTGGGGCAGCTCAGTATCAAGGGTTAAATTGGCAACAACTTTGATCAGTTAGTGATTTTTTTTTTTTTTGTTAATAACAAGGAAAAGGAAGTTTGCATCATATATACCCTGTTAAATATTTATTTGAAAGGTTTCAAGACTCAAAATAGATTATTCTTGTGTTTTTTTTTGTGGACTGGAAAGAGGGTTTGTCATGGTACGGTCCTCGCGGACCACTAATGAGACGGTAGAGGCAGCTGTAGAGTTTGCATATTTATTAAAGAAGGACATACAGTACAAAATAATGAGCCTCGTGGGGCAAAACACAAATAAAGACTAAGACTAAGACACACTATGATATACTGAGAACTAGGGAGATAAGGATACAATACTTACATGCGAATAGCGAGGGCGGAACCTAACGCAGAAAGGAACTGGCTTCAGACGTAGGGAAACCAGTCTGGATAAGGCAAGGTCGCAGCCCGGAGTATGACCTGAGCGCGGACAATATCGGTGTTCAGACCATGACAGTATTCCCCCCCGAATGACGGACTCCGGACGTACTTAACATCCAAGCCCCCCCCCCCCCCCCCCCCAAAAAAAAAGGCTAAGAAGGCCCACCCAGGGTGGGAGGCAGGGGGAAAAAAAAAGGCCAGGAGGGCGAGAGTCAAAAAAATAAAAAAACACAACAAGGAATGGAACCGGGAAAAAATGACAAGGGCCAATACAGAAGAACTATGAACATGGTGCAACAACAGAGCATGGGGAAAAGAAAAAACAAAACCATAAATATACTCTATACTGCACAGGTGGAAATAAAGAAAACAGAACAACGGATGCAAATAACAGATACTAAGCCTAAAGACCATAATACACAGTAAACAGAAAAAAAAAGGCAATCACAGAGCGTCTCTCAAACAGAGGAAGGAAAAAAAAAAGAACACGTTAAACAGCGGCGAAATACAGATAGTTTAGATAAATACAAATAATCAGGCACAGGCAACAAAAGAGCCTCTCAAACAATAGGAGAGGGAAACTGAAATGCCAGCACATTACCAAAATACCATGTACCCTAATAATACCAGACGAACAATATAAATAACCAGGCATAAGCAACAAAGAGCCTCTCAAACAATAGAGGAGGGAGAGACTGAAATACAGGCACATACCAAAATACAACGTACCCTAATAATACTAGACAAAAGGGGAAATGAAAAAAATGCACTAAAGAGCGGCGAAATACACGTAGTACAATATAGTTCATAGAAACAAAAAAACACAAGGGCATCCCAGAACTACAGGAGAGGAAAAGAAAACCTACAGGGATGACAGCAGGCAGAACACAAAGAAATAATAAAGAAAAACAATAAGTTCAGGAGGTCTACCTGCATCCAGCGTCGAGATTGCTGGCAGGGGAAAAAGGATGAGTTCAGCCAGTCTACCCCAGTCCCAGGCCTGGAGAAACAGTACCTCTGGCGGCCGGACTAGGTCGCAGAACAAAAGGTCCAGTTTGTTGGGTGGTCGACCCAGAACTCCGAACCGGCGATAAAGTTTCCCAGGCGGTCGACCCGCGTCATTAGACCACCAGGACCAAAGCGATGAGCTCAGAAGCGGCCTCCATACCAAGAAGGACAGCGGGGGGAAGCCGGGCCGAAAATGGGGAATCCCAGCGGCACCCGACGGGGGGGGGGGGGGGTCGGGGAAACGATGAGGGACCAGTCCAGCATCGATCGGCGGAGGATCCGCCGCTCCTTCTCCGAACCCCACACAGCCCAGCGCTGCGCTCTCGTTGGATCCTAAGCGGGACTGTGCTGCACCCACGACGGACCCCGATTGGGCCAGAGCAGCACCAGGAGCGACCTCCAAACCCGAACCCGGAACCTCCAGAACAGCGACCGGGGCCGACTCATCACCGGTGACCCTGGGAGAAGGCTCAGGAGAAGAAAGAGAACCGGGATCAGGATCACCGGTAGCGGCAGAGCCCGGCGAGACAAGCTTGGATGCAGCTGATGGCTGCACCCGACTCACTCCCTGAGAGACAGGCAAAAATGCTCCAGAATAGAAAGGAGAGAGAAAAAATAGAGCACTTGCTTGATCTCGGGTTCCACCGCCGTCCAGGACTTTGGCGATCCAGGTTCGGCAAGTTGAAGGTCCACTTCTGGCTCCCACTCGACTGCGGCGGGCTTCACAGCCGGCATGATGGTGTCCTCAGTCTGGGGATTCCCTGACGCTGACGTCCACGCCGAAAACCCACACGGCGTGGTGGCAGGGAATCCTTGACCTGCTGGGTCAAACCACTCCTCCGTGGAGACCAGGGGATGCTTAGTCATCGGCGCAGACTCCAACTGGCAGTCGGCCCCTCCTCCTCTGCCCATGACGTGGCTGCGGGGCTGGAACCAGGTTCTCCAGGGCCGCAGGCTCCCTCCTCGTCTGGCGGTGTAGTTCTGACCGCGGGGAATGCTCAGGGGAAGGAGACACAGAAGTAGCAGGGTCAAATAATAGTTGCAGCAGGTGGAGGAAGCTCGGTGGACTGAGAACCCCAAACTTCACCCCCAGGGGTTGAACAAGGCAATTCACCCAGTGGAGGAAAAGAATGAAAAGCCACTTGCCTGATCCGCTGAGGGCCGATGGAAGCTGCTGCAGTGGGCTTTGTTTTCTCCCTTCCCCTTTGGATGGTGATGGAGGGCCCCCTGGGAAGACGAGGAGGAGCCACTCGCACCGGATCGATGATGGGCACAGCTGGAGCAGGACTCGTGGCATTCTCAGCAGCTGGGGAGAGCATCGAGGAGGAGGGAGGAACAGCTGAGGCGGGCCGGGGACAAGGCACATACAACCCGGAGGCGGCGGCGGCTGTCTTACCCCTCTGGCGAGACACAGAGGCTGCAGCTGGCTGGGAGACAGAGTTCGTGCTGCTACCTGGAACTGGATCCGGATGGGGTTCTCGCTGAGGCTTACAATAAGCATGGTGATGACTTTTATCGGCAGAGGGCGAGGCGAAGGTGAGATCTGGGAAACACCGCTCCTGCGCAGAAACAGAGGCGAGCAGGTCGGCGTATTCGGGGTAATCATAAAGTCCCAGATTCCTCTCCACTAGCCTGACCGCCGCCGTCACATGCTTCATTATCTGGGTTGGATGGGAGGCAGAGAGAGCTGCAGCCACTTGGTCCTGGATGGTGATAGCGGTCCGCTGTATCTCCACCGAGGGAATCCCAACTGATGTCTCTCTCCGCTGGGGATGACCCCTGGGTGGTGCAAACTCCTGGACTGGATGAGGGACAGGAATGGGATCCCGAGGTGAGAAGCAAGGACGCCTCCTCTTCGGTTTCCTGCCGGAGTCTCCCTCCAGCCCAAGGAGCTTCTCCCGGCGAGCAGAGATGTCCGCCATTCTCGCCGTGATTTCAGGGTGGTCCACGTAGCGAGGATGGCGGTTAATAGCTGCCTCAGCGAGGTCCAGGTACCAGCGTATGCTGCTGGGAATGGCGCTGTTGCGAGTGCTCGAGAGGATACCATCTATATTGATGAGGGCCATAACCAACTCGTAGCCCAAGCTCATCGCATAGCCCTTGGGCGGCGACGTCATCTCCCAGCACACTGGTACGTGAAAAAGGGAAAAACTACAAGCCCATTTAAGCAAACTCACGGTCACCGGCGTCTCATTTGGCTGCGACTTACTATCATGGTGTGGTCCTCACGGACCACTAATGAGACGCTATAGGCAGCTGTAGAGTTTGCATATTTATTAAAGAAGGACATACAATACAAAATAATGAGCCTTGTGAGGCAAAACACAAATAAAGACTAAGATTAAGACACAGTACGATATACTGAGAACTAGGAAGACTGATGGGAGAAAGGGATACAACACTTACATGCGAATAGCAAGGGCGGAACCTAACGCAGAAAGGAACTGGCTTCGGAAGTAGGGAAACCAGTCTGGATAAGGCGAGGTCGCAGCCCAGAGTAACCTAAGCTGCTCCCTTAAGTAGGGCTAAGGACTAATCAGCTGATGAGGATGTCATCAGCTGAAATGGCAAATAGCTGTCCCCGTGGAGCTCGGCTCTGACAGCCGGAAGTCCTGAAGAGATGCTGTCAGAATAAGAGCCCAGGAAGGCCATAAGGAAAACTACTCCAGAACAAGAGGAAAATACTGCATGACCTGAGCGCGGACAATATCGGCACTGAGACCATGACAGGGTTGATCTCTCATCTGTTTGTTAATTGTATTTACACAAAGACGTTTTGGACAGATGTTAAACATTTTATTTTGCAGAGGACTGGACAAAGAACTCTGTTTAAAGAAAGACATCATTTTTGGATTTGAACAAAAATCAATGGACAAGGACTTCGTTTATTTCATACAATTGTTATTGCTTAAAGGAAAGTTTCACATCCACAAGAAGAAGTGGAAAGACTCCAGAATGTAACCTAACTTTGAACATTTTTATTTTGAACTGAAACAATGTGGCACAGCTAATAGCAGCATAAAAAAAATAAGAAAGCTATTAAGATATTTGGTGTTCTTGAGAAATTTAGTATTTGTACATAAATATTGCATTTTAATTTTACATTTGTATTGCAACCTTGGCTTTTTAGTTTTCCGAATATAAAAGTATTATTATTCCCCTGGCAGCAAGTTTTGTTGTAAAAATTGTATGTGTGTTCTAATAAAGTTACAAAAAGGTCCCATATGGAGAACGTCACACAGATGGCAAAGCAAGCCCAAATAAGCAACTGCACATTAAAAAACAAGCCCCAAAACATGCAATCCGTGACTGACAAGATTTGCAAGTGACTTTAGAGAAAAACAAGCCCAAAGTTGCTTATAATAAGCGGACTTGGCAACAATGGCAAGGCTCTGTCTCAGCTAGGGTTGCCAACCATCCCATTTTAGCCAGGAAGTCCCGTTTATTTAGCTAAATATGTTTGCCCCAAGCAGCATGTGCATTGTCCCATATATTCAAGGCTGCCTTAATGGACGGGCTAGGCCGGGCTGAAGGCTGAAGCCCAGGGGCCTACGGCGATCAGAGCCTATCATGAGCCAATGAAAAAGATCATATTCTTCACCCTTAACTTCAGGGGGACCTGATGCTGTGATTGCAAGATGTTTCAAGACTGTTGTGCAATAATCCAAAATGGCGACTCCCGTCGACCGAGCATAAACAAACTTTTCCACAGGTATTTTTTTTCTCTTTTTGTAATTAATCCATTAACTGACTGTTTGTGTCTATCTTTCCTTTTTTGTACAGAGCTGGAGGAACTAGAGAACTATATCGACAAGATTTATTATCATTGCTGTGTCATGGAGCAGGTGAGTGTGTGTCCTGTCCCTGCTTCTCAGTCTAAACGACCGAGACCCACAGACTCACCAAAAATAATTCCCAAGAAATCACGGGAGGGCACCGAGGTTCGTGACATCCTTTTCTCTATTGAGAATAAACTTGCAGCATGGATGGTAGACTGGCGCTGGTCGAGCTGCTTCATAAAGAATTCCAGGGCTTGTGTGAGAGTTTGGAGTACAGTCAAGCACAGCTCGTCTCTCTCATAGAGGAGAATAATAGCTTAAAAAGTCAGTAAACACACTAACCATGCGGCTTGGTGTTGGTGAGAGAGAAAACCAAAAAAATGAAGGAAACAGTTCTCAATTTGCAAAGTCAAAGTCAAAGTCAAAGTGCCTTTATTGTCATTTGTCGCAGCATGAGAGATAACCTTGTTTTTTCTGGAATCGTTGAAAAAAATAATAAAAATCCAGAACAGCTGGTCCGTGAATTTAGGTCAACACAACTGCAATTATCCCCCAAAGTCAAAATCAATTACCTTCCACTGAGTCCACCGAATTGGGCAAAAAAATTCCAAGAATCAACGTCCCAGACCTATTGTTGCCAAATTTGAGCATTTCAAGCAAAAAATTTTGGTACAGATGCAGGGCAGGCAGCTTAAAAACACCACTTATGGTCTAAATGATCAATTTCCACAGGAAATCTTGAAAAGGAGAAGGAAACTTTTTTCCCATTAGGAAACAAAACATCCAAGAAGGTAAACAAGCCATTGTCTCTGTGGATAGATTGTATATAGAAGGCAGGCTGTTTATGGATGAAACTATAATGCCCTGTTTATTCTAGAGCCTATTTTGTTTTCTTAGCTACAGGTGGAAAAAGAGTGTGATTGTGCACAGGTGTCTTATTCGATCTCAGTTTAATTTGTTCACATTTGACAAAATATTTTTTTCTTTGTTGCTGAGGTTGTTTGTTTGTTGTCTGTTGTAGTTAATTTTGTTGAAGTTGTTAGGTCGATGTATGTTATCTGCATTTTTTCACCACTTACTAACCTTTTTCAATTCAATTCAATTCAATTCAGCTTTATTTATAATGCGCCACATCACAACAAAAGCCGTCTCGTGGTGCCACAGTGCAGAAAAAAAAAAAAAAAACACAGTCACAGAAAGACCCAGCAATCAGACGATTCCCTATGAGCAAGCACTAAGTGACAGTGGAGAGGAAAAACTCCCATTTGGAAGGAAGAAACCTCTAGCAGAACCAGGCTCAGGGAGGGGCAATCATCTGCTGCGACTGGGTGGGGATGAGGGGATAGGGAGGATGGAAAGGACAGATATAAAGAACATAGCAGTAAGATGCCAAGTACAACCTTTATGTCTGTTTTCTCTCATACTTCTGTTTTTTAGGAAATAACTTTAAGTACATGCACCCCAAGTCTATACACCCCATTTGCTTGCAATTGCAGGCAAATGGAACAGAGACATCATGCGCACACACCCAATCATACATGCGTAGGTGTTTATTTTACACACAACATATAAATACACACATATGCATACATTACGGACATATAATCACATAGGCACATTTAGTTAGCCTTTAGCACATAATCAGTTAGTGAAAACATGTCCACATTTAAGTTTGTCAAGTTGAACATACGTGGAATTGGTACCAGGGAGAAGATGCTAAAAGTTTTTAATCGAGTGAAGGATCTACAGGCAGACTTTGTCTTATTACAGGAAACACGTCTCTAAGTAATCTGTAGATGCGCTCACCTCCCCGGAATTCCTCCACATGTACTCAGCCGGCTTTAATTCTAAACAAAGGGGAATAGCTATATTGGTAAACAGAAGAATACACTTTGCTGTGAATAATACCATAACAGATCCGGAAGGTAGTTTTATAATACTAAAAATCTCAGTTCAAAATTTGGATTTATGTATTGCAAGCGTTTATGGCCCAAATGTTGATGACCCATCCTATTTTCACACTTTTTTCACTTGTCTTTCTGAGCACTTGGACACTACACTTATAATAGGAGGAGGCTTCAACCAGGTATTAAACCCTGCAATCGACAGGCTCACTGCATCGAGGAATTACAGGAAATGGCAGGCTACTGACACTCTCAAACAATTCATGAATGATTTTGGTCTTTGTGATGAATGGCGTTCTCTTCACCCAGCTCTTCGGGAAAATACTTTTTTTTCATCAGTTCATAGTTCACATTCACGTCTAGATTTCTTTTTAGCCAGTAACTCTATTGTGAGGGACATCACAGACACTGAAATATGTTCAAATCAAGCTATTACTGATCACCATCCAGTATCTCTACACTAGTAAATAGGAAAGCTACAAGGGAAACTAGGAGCTGGAAATTTAATATTTCACTACTAAAAGACAAAGACTTTATTAACTACTTTAATAAAGAGTGGGAATCATATCTGGAATATAATGATGTGCCAGGAATATCCCCATGCATTCTTTGGGAAGCAGCAAAAGCAGTCATGCGAGGTAAAATAATATCTTACTGTTCATATAAGAATAAAAAAGAAAAAGCACTGGTACTGGAGTTATAACAAAAAAATTAAATCACCAGAGACGACCTGTGCTGTTTCTCCACAGGTACAGACACTTAACAATCTGAGAAAATTAATGCTGGAATTGAAAGCAATAACAAACAAAAGAGCACGTTTTTTCATACAAAGACTGTGTCTTGAGAAGTTTGAACACAGTAATAAATCGGGGCGATACCTTGCGAACCAGCTTAGAATGAATAAAGAAAAAACAACTATCCACTCTAGTAAGGATATGACTGGAAATATTACCCATGAGCCTGAAGAAATAAATAACTCCTTCAGAAAGTTTTATGAAACCTCTACTCAGCTCAAATTAACCCATCTGGCTCAGAGATAAATACATTTTTGGATGATTATTAACTTACCACAATTAAATAATGAACAGATTGCAGCACTGGATGCACCTCTTCTGGTGTCTGAACTCCAGGAGACACTTAAGCACATCCCAAACTACAAAGCTCCAGGACCAGATGGTTTTCCAGTAGAATTGTATAAAGAATTCTGGCCTGTGATGGCAACTACTTCTTTAAAATGGTGAATCAAATTAAACAAGGTAATGGAATCCCTCCAAATATGAATTTGGCTAGTATTATCTTGCTCCTTAAACCTGGACAAGAACCTACGCTTCCATCCAGCTACCGTCTCATCTCACTTATGAATGTTGATCTTAAAATAATTTGCAAAGCTCTCGCCAAGAGACTGGAAAGGATAATTTTGTTTATTATACACCCAGATCAAACAGGTTTCATCAAGGGTAGGCACTCGGCTAATAATACACACAGGCTATTTAATTTAATAGACTACTGCAAGATTAATAACTTAGAAACTACAATTTTGACCCTGGATGCAGAGAAAGCCTTTGACCGTGTTAACTGGAAATTTCTTTTTATGGTGTTAAACAAGTTTGGGTTTGGTTCATCTTTCATAAACTGGATTAAAATACTATATAGCTGTCCAACTGTGTTTGTCTGAACAAATGATCAGACTTCCCGAAGCGTTAATCTCCAAAGAGGTACTAGGCAGCGTTGTCCACTCTCTCCCTCACTTTGTACCATCTTTATTGGACCATTAGCAGCAGCCTTATGACAAAATGTTGATATCAGATTTATCCAAACTGCAGAAAAAGAACACAAGATAAGTGTTTATGCTGATGATATATTGATTTTCTTTGAAAACTCACAAAGATCTCTTCTTCAGACAGTGGCGCACATTGATAAATTTTCAGCATTTTCAGACTACTCTATTAACTGGGGTAAAACAATAGTCCTACCTATAAATTTTAATTTCTCAAATACTACTATTCCAATACAATCAGGTAATATTAATTAAGTTATTGAGACTAAATCACATTCCCCTTTATAAAAAAAAATACAAGACGACCTTATGCACTGGAGGACATGGCCTATATTGCTAATGGGAAGAGTTACAACCGTTAAAATGATGGTCCTTCCTAAAATCAACTATTTGTTCTCAGTGATTCCTACCCAACCATCAATGGCCTGGTTTAAGTCTCTAGACTCAAATATAAGTAAATTTTTATGGAAGGATAAACCATCATGGGCAGCACGGTGGCACAGTGGTTAGCACTGCAGCAGCACAGCAACTCACCCTTGGCCGGGGGATCCTGGGTTCGATTCCAGCCCCCGACCAACAGTGATCTGTGTGGAGTTTGCATGTTCTCCCCGTGTCTGCGTGGGTTTACTCTGGGATTTCTCCGGTTTCCTCCCACATAACAAAAAAAAAACCCATGCAAGTTAGGTTAATTGGAATCAAACTGGGGATTCTAAATTGTCTTTAGGTATGAATGTGAGAGTGAATGGTTGTCTGTCTCTCTGTATTGGCCCTGCGATGGACTGGCGATCTGTCCAGGGTGTACCCTGCCTCTGGCCCAAAGATGCTGGGATAGGCTCCAGCCCCCCCGCGACCCGAAAAAGGATTAAGAAGATGGATGGATGGATAAACCATCATGGATTAGTTTAGAAACTCTTCAAAAAGTGAAAGAGTGCGGAGGCTTAGATCTACCATTTTTTTTAAATTACTTTTTAGCCAATAGACTGCAGTTTGATTCTAAATGGACAAAATCAACCCCACTAGGAAACCCATAGTTAGATGCTGAACAGGGTCTCTGTGAGTCGCTAAATATCTCTGACTTGCCTTTTATAAGTCCCTGTATTAAACGCTATAACGGTTTTAAAAGCATTAATATCAGCTCCTTTCTGATGGCTTGGTGGAGATTTTTAAAAATAATGGAGTCTTCACTTGTCCCCTGTAAACTCACGCCCATTTGGAATAATCCTGATATCTTTCAACAAAAGAGGACATTAAATTTTCCACTACGGCAAGAGGAGGGTATAAAAAAACTTAGAGCATCTTATTCAAGGTATAAATTTTATCCAATTTCAGGAACTGGTGTCACAGTACAACATCAGTGATAAAAAGTATCTTGAATACCAACAGCTTAAATCCATAATGAAAGCAAGATTCAGTCTTAATCAGACAGATTTAGAGATACCGGTTAAGGTGGCAGAGTTTCTAAATCTTCATTCTCCTAGATTGATATCAAAAATACATGGACTATTATCAAAACTGGATGAGTCCATATCTCTTCCAATATCAAAATGGGAGACAGACCAATCGATCAATAAGGAGGAAAGCTTCTGGACACAAATATGTTTAAACACTTTAAAGATGACTAAAAACTCTAACTTACAACTTATACAGTATAAAGTTCTACATAGAATTAATTATACAGGACAAAGGATGTTCAAAATGGACCTGAGTCACACAAATATCTGTTCTTACTGCATCAGCAACGTCCCAGATAGCTCCTGTGCACCGGTTCAAAAGTTCTGGCAGAAGACATGTGAGGGAGGACTTGTCGGCATGGCTTGGGAATAGTATCCCATCCTCACCCACACTTTGCATATTACTAACTAACTAACTAACCTGCACTTATATAGCGCTTTTCTAGTCACAAAGACCACTCAAAGCGCTTTCATTAATACTAACCCTCTATTCTAAGGGCCTATAGGAAACAGATATCTAGGGACAATTTAGAACAGCCAATTAACCTAACATGCATGTTTTTGGCATGTGGGAGGAAACCGGAGAAATCCCGGAGTAAACCCACGCAACACGGGGAGAACATGCAAACTCCACACAGATCACTGTTGGTCGGGGGCTGGGATGTAAGTGAAACCAGTGCATACCTGTGCATGCCTGTGCATACCCGTGCATGGCCATAGAAAGCAATTGTAAACAAAAATTTCTGCATGGCCATAGAAAGTGACTGTTACCATGGCAACAGCAACCATGGTGAAACCTGCCTTGGATCTTTGACGTCACCACTCGTTCATTGATGCCTGCCTTTGATCTGTGATGGTTGCCTTTGATCTTTGATAATGTCATAGCGAGTGCTATGGTCATGAATAATGCCTGCCTTTGATTTTTGATGATGTCATAGAGAGCATATCCTTGTCTCCAGGGCATGGGTCCCAGCCCACATCCTCGCTTTAAGTTGGGATTTTCTGTATTTCACCTTATTATCAGAGGACAACAAACTGCAGTCTATTGGCTAAAAAGTAATTTAAAAAAAAATGGTAGATCTAAGCCTCCGCACTCTTCCACTTTTTGAAGAGTTTCTAAACTAATCCATGATGGTTTATCCATCCATCCATCCATCCATCTTCTTAATCCTTTTTCGGGTCGCGGGGGGGCTGGAGCCTATCCCAGCATCTTTGGGCCAGAGGCAGGGTACACCCTAGACAGATCGCCAGTCCATCGCAGGGCCAATACAGAGAGACAGACAACCATTCACTCTCACATTCATACCTAAAGACAATTTAGAATCCCCAGTTTGATGCCAATTAACCTAACTTTTTCTTACTATCAGAAAAAAATGGACTTAATATTGTTTGCCGATGACACTAATCTATTATGCAGTGGAAGCAATTTGGAACAACTTCTGGATACACTTGGAAAGGAATTAGGAAAGCTTAAACTGTGGTTTGATTCAAACAAATTAACGCTCAATTTAAGTAAGACAAAATTTATAGTCTTTAACAACCATCACAACAACTCAGTATCTAAACTCAGTGTAAATGGTGTAGAGATTGAAAGGGTATCTGAAACTAAATTTCTTGGAGTAATAATTGATAATAAACTGTGTTGGAAGTCACATATTAATTATATTAAAGGTAAAATATCCAAATCAATTGCAATCCTACACAGAGTGAAATATTTGCTGAATCAACCCACACTATATACCTTGTATCAGAATCAGAATCAGAATCAGATTTATTGCCATTGTTCATGTAGTACACAAACTAGGAATTTGTCTCGGTGCAATGCTGCAACATTAAACATGATAAAATAAAAGAAATAAACTATACATGCAATAAAGTGTAGAATAAGAGTGAGTAATACTGGTCAGCAGTTAAATATATTAGCGAGCAGCAGTATATAGTGCAGTCGGTAATGCAGGAAGAAAACAGTGATGATTGACATGAGTCTGGTTGAGCTGCTGTACATAGTGCACGAGAGTCAATAAGTCACTTAGTGTTCAGCAGTCTGATGGCAGAGGGGAAGAAGCTGTTCATGTGACGGGAGGTTTTAGTCTGGATGGACCGAAGTCTTCTACCTGAGGGGAGGGGGGCAAACAGTACGTGACCAGGGTGTGAGGGATCGGCTATGATCCGGCCAGCATGCCTCCGGGTCCTGGAGATGTACAGATCCTGGAGAGATGGGAGCTTGCAGCCGATCACCGTCTCAGCAGTGCGCACTACGCGCTGCAGCCTTAGTCTGTCCCTGGCAGTGGCTCCTGCGTACCACACGGTTATGGAGGTGGTGAGGATGGACTCGATGATGGCTGTGTAGAACTGCACTAACATCTTGGTGGGTAGCTTGAGCTTCCTCAGCTGCCGCAGGAAGAACATCCTCTGCTGGGCCTTTGTGATGAGGGAGCTGATGGTCGGCTCCCACTTGAGGTCCCTGGTGATGGTGGTGCCTAGGAAGCGGAAGGAATCAGCAGTGGTGATGGGAGAGCCTGTGAGGGTGAGGGGGGGCAGAGGGGTTGTGACTTTCCTGAAGTCCACAATCATCTCCACTGTCTTCAGAGCGTTCAGCTGCAGGTTGTTGTTGTTGCACCAGGACGCCAGCTGGGCCACCTCTCTCCTGTAGGCGGACTCGTCGCCGTTGGAGATGAGCCTGATGAGGGCGGTGTCGTCCGCAAACTTGATCAACTTGACAGACTGGTGGCTGGAGGTGCAGGAGTTGGTATAAAGGGAGAAGAGTAGGGGGGAAAGTACACAGCCCTGGGGTGATCCGGTGCTGATGCTAGCAGAGTCTGAGACAGTCTTTCCCATCCGCACATGCTGCCTCCGGTCCGTCAGGTAGTCGGTGATCCACCTGCAGAGGGAGTCAGGCACGTTGAGCAGGGACAGCTTGTCCCGGAGCAGAGCGGGGCGGATGGTGTTGAATGTGGAGCTGAAGTCCACAAACAGGATCCTGGCGTAGGTTCCCGGGGAGTCCAGGTGCTGCAGGATGGAGTGGAGGGCCAGGTTGACTGCGTCGTCTACAGACCTGTTGGCTCGTTAGGCAAACTGCAGCGGGTCCAGGAGAGGGGTGGTGATGGACTTGAGGTGGGGCAGGACCAGGCGCTCAAAGGACTTCATGACTACAGAGGTGAGCGCTACAGGTCTGTAGTCATTAAGTCCAGTGATCCGTGGCTTCTTGAGGACAGGGATGATGGTGGAGGATTTGAGGCAGAGCGGCACGTGGCATAGCTTAAGGGAGGTGTTAAAAATGTCTATGAAGACAGGAGCCAGCTGTTTCGCACAGTGTCTCAGGGTGGAGGGAGACACGCCGTCCAGACCGGGGGCCTTGCGCGGGTTCAGTCTGGAGAACTGTTTGAGCACGTCCTGCTCACTGATGATAAGGGCAGGGGGGGAGTAGGGGGGGCGCCTTTGATGAAGTAGGGATCGTGGAGTCTGTGGAGCTGGAGAGAGGGGGGGAGTGGATACAGATGACAAGGTGTCAAAACGGGCATAGTGTTGGGACAGTCTTTGACAAAGGGCTTTGTCATCCTGACCTTTAGGAGCCTGAGGCCGATAGTTGGTGATTTGCCTCAGTCCTCTCCACACAGAAGCCGAGTCATTAGCAGTGAACTGCTGCTGGAGTCTCTCAGAATACACAGATTTAGCTCTCTTCAGCTCTCTGTTAAACCGATATTTAACCTCCCTGTAGCAGTCCCTGTCTCCACTTTTCAGCGCTGCTTCCTTCTCCTTCCTGATCTGTCTGAGTTTAGCTGTGAACCAGGGCTTGTCATTAGAATACCTCACCCTGGTGCGCGTTGGAAGAATGTCCTCCTCACAAAAGTGGATATAAGAGTTCACAGTGTCCGTGTACTCATCCAGATCATGCGTGGCTCTTTTAAACATGCCCCAGTCAGTTATTTCCACGCACGTTTCCAGCTTCTCCTCAGCTTCACTGGTCCATTTCTTTGTAGTGCTCACAACAGGTTTAGTGAGCTTCAATCTCTGTCTGTATGTGGGAATGAGGTGGACCATCACGTGATCAGATAATCCCAGCGCAGCGCGGGGAACAGCGCGATATGCGTCTTTCACTGTGGTGTAACAGTGATCCAGCGTGTTTATTCCTCTGGTGGGGCATTTAATAAACTGTTTGTAGCGGGGGAGATCGTGGCTCAGATTGCTCTGGTTAAAGTCGCCAACCACAATAACCAGAGAGTCTGGAAAAATCCGCTCCGTGTGTTGGATGTGATCCGCGAGCACGCGCTGAGCTTCCCGCGTGTCCGCGTCGGGAGGCACGTACACGGTGGCGAGGATGAATGAGGCAAACTCCCGCGGGGAATAAAATGGCTTGCAGTTAATAAAAAGAAATTCCAGGGCGGGAGAACAGTGTTTGGAAATTACCGTTACATCAGAGCACCAGCTGCTGTTGATGTAAAAGCAGACTCCGCCTCCTGAGGTCTTGCCGGAGAGCTCTGTGTCACGATCAGCACGAAACAGCTGAAATCCCTCAAGGCGCAGCGCGCTGTCCGGTGTGTTTTCCCTGAGCCAGGTCTCGGTGAAACAGAGGGCAGCCGAGGAAGAGAGGTCCTTAAAACGCATCAGCAGTCTCAGTTCATCTACCTTGTTAGAGAGAGAGTTGGTATTGGACAGAAATATGCCAGGCAACGCCGTGCGCGTGCCTCTCCTGCGAAGCCGGACGACAGCGCCCGCTCGTCTTCCTCTTTCGCCGTCTCACTTTTCGAGCCAAGCAATGAACCAGATCGGCGGCAGGGGCTAAAAAAAACTGGGAGTAGGTCCGTGGGAGTGAAAGTCCTGATATTTAGAAGTTCTTCACGGGTATAAGAGCAAGCAGACACACAATTGACAAACAAAAACAAACAAAGGGTGCAGCGAAGCACCATGGCGACCACTGTGGGCGCCATCTTGGAAAAGAAATTAATACTCATTCATTAATATTCATTAGTATTCATTAATACTCCCATACATGACATATTGTAATGAAGTATGGAGAAATACATATAAAACTAACATATATCCACTCTTTTTGCTTCAGAAGAGAGCTATTAGAATAATAAACAAAGCAGCTTACAGGGAACCAACAAACCCACTTTTTCTTAAATTAAAAGCTCTCAAGTTGAAAGATCTGGTTGACTTTAAAACTGCAATAATAATGTTTAAAGTGAAGAATCTATCACTGCCCGCAAATATCCAAAAGTTGTTCCAAATAAGGGAGAAACAATATCATTTCAGAGGAACATGTATATTTCAAAAACCTTCAGTGAGAACTACCACCAAGCAACACTGTGTTTCAGTGCAAGGAGTCAGATTATGGAACGATTTTGGACCTGAATTAAAATCATGTACAACACTTGCACAATTTAAACAAAAACTAAAGGAAGAAATACTCCAAACATATATACAAGATGACATGTAAAATCACATAAGGATTGTCATATCCAGCCTGTATTGTGTTGTAGCTTAGGTTTTTTTTTTTTTTTTTTTTTTTTTGTCACATTTTGTCTTAGCTTCGTTCTGAATTGTAATTGCTCTTGTTTTGTTTTTTATTTTGAATTCTTGGATGGAACATGGGTGGGCAATATAAGCTGCGGCTTCAGCCATCACCCATTTTGGATAACTTATGTTGAACTGTATAATCAGAGGAGTTATTGTCTAATTTGACCTTGTTGGATTTTCTTTCCCCCTTTGTTATATTATTCAGTTTTTTTTAACCTGTACTACCCGAAATAAAGATTCATTCATTCATTATTATTATTATCCTGGGTTGCTATTATTGTTATTATTCTTATTCTGTCTTGCATATTTCTTTCTTCATTGGTCTTCCTCTTAGTTTAAGTTTATTAGCAGCGAGTGCTATGATTGTGACATCATGACACGGTGATGGACAGAGATTTCTTGAATTATATACGTATAGTGATATTCCTTGTCTCCAGGGCATGGGTCCCAGCTCGCATTTTAACTTTAAATTGGGATTTTCTGTATTTTACCTTATTATTATTATCCTGGGTTGCTATTATTGTTATTATTATTATTCTGTCTTGTATACTTCTTTCTTCATTGGTCTTCCTCTTAGTTTATCAGCACTAGTACATGCCCGTCCATGCCCGTAGAAAGCAAGTATAAGCAAGTATTTCTGCATGCCCGCTGCTGAAGGGTCTCCTCCTGTCTCAGACGGCTGTGTTGTTCACAGTCATGCCTGCGGCGTACCGCTTGAACCTGAGGTGTTTCATCTTCATGGCATCTTTTCTGATGTGCAGCAGTTCTCCTCACTCTCTTGCTCTCCATCTGGTGGGTCTTCTTCTTCTTCTTCTTCTTCTTCTTCTTCTTCTTCTTCTTCTTCTTCTTCTTCTTCTTCTTCTTCTTCTTCTTCTTCTTCTTCTTCTTCTTCTTCTTCTTCTTTTTTGTTCAGACCACTTTTTCAGGGATTGGTGCATCGTAATTCCAGTTCATGGACAGGATCATGAAAATAGATCTGAGCAAAAAGTGGTTTTCAACCCTGTTCAGGAAGACCCGTGCATGCACGTAGAAACCAAGAAACTGGAGCACCAAATGTAAATCAGTGCTTTGCTTGGCATTTTACACATTTGTAGAGTAGACTACCATTCTTCAAGGTTACACATTTTTACTGTGTCAGCACCTCTATAAAAACAGCATTGCTCAGAAAGCAACGCTTTTGCTTAGTTTCTTCATCTTAAGCAAGAATATGAAGACTGCTTGATCTGCCAACTCTGCTCACGGCAACGTAGAATTGGCTATGGCTGAAGAAATCTGTTGTGCAGATTATCTGTTGTGCAGAAAACACCAACGTGCTGTAAAGACTGGCCCTGTGACTTATTCACAGTCATGGCAAAGCAGGGTGTTACTGGAAACTGTTTACGTCACAGGGTGAATAGAAACATGTTGTCAGATGGTGTGAGTGTGATTCGTGGAATCAGGAGAGTGCGTCCAGCATTGACACCAATCACTGATGTTGCAACCAACAGGTGAGGCTGTATTTGTTCAATGATGTATTTTGTGCCATTGCAACGTCCGTTTTGTTGGTTAAATGTACTGCTTCGAAAGGGTGTGGTTTAAAGTGCTGTGTCCTATTCGTAATCGGGTGATGAGTATCTCTTCTTTGGTGAGTGATGGTCTATATGACATCATAAAGATATCAAGGCAGGCATCGTGAATGACGGTCTATATGACATCATAAAAACGTTGAGGCAGGCATCACAGGACATCATGCCTACATCATAGGTAGCCAGTCCTATAGTCTATATGATGTCATCGTGAGTCTTGCGTTGCCTGATATCATGTGATCATTCTAGGACATCATGCAGATATCATAGGCCGTCCTATGACAGACACACAAACTGACAGATTTCTTGAATTTATAGAGTGATTCTTATTCTTATTCTTATTCTTATTATCGTCATTATCATTATCATTACTGCCTTGGTCTTGTCTCCCCTCTGGTCCCCTGTGTGTGATTATCTGTGCAGCCCTGCCCATCCCGTTTTCTGTAACCATGCCCTGCTGTTTCTGTTTGCCCCTGCTTGTTTCTTCTTCTTCTTCTTCTTCTTCTTCTTCTTCTTCTTCTTCTTCTTCTTCTTCTTCTTCTTCTTCTTCTTCTTCTTCTTCTTCTTCTTCTTCTTCTTCTTCTTCTTCTTCTTCTTCTTCAGTTACTGGCGGATAGCAAACAACTGAAAGGTACATACCGCCACCTACTGTACAAGAGTTTGTAACATGTCATCTGAGCCCAACCCCTAAATTCTATGACTTAATCATGTGTTATTTAAAAAAGAGAAAAGAACCCTCCTCGTGATTCTTATTGCCTCTCCATCTCCATCTGTTCCCAGAATCCCAGTTAAATCCCATTCCCTATTGGCTTCTCAAACTTCATTTTCCATTATCTGTCTTTCATTTCCGTATTTGTGACAGTGTAATAAGATGTGCTCGACATTTTATTTTACTCCACATTCTCTATATTTGTCACTTTCGCTTTTCCCCATGGTGAATAAAGTGCCATTTAAACGTGTGTGATCCAGTCTGAGTCTTGCCATAATGATGTCTTCCCTCCTTTTGGTTGTTATGAAATTCTTTACTGCAATAGATATTTGTATTTTGTAATACAATCTACCTTTATGATCTTCATCCCATCTTTTTTGCCATAGCTCAGTTCCTTTTTTTCTTGATTACTGCTTTCCCTTCACCTTTTCCAAGAGACCATGGTATAGTTATTTCTTTTCCAAGAGCTTACCAAGAGTCATTCCCTTTCAACCCTTCATGTGCAGGAACCCAACAAAACTGAACTTCTCCACCACCCCTGTGTACCCTAAATAAACTGTGATATAGCTCAATCACCAGGTCTTCCCTCGTAGATTTTAGTGTCTGAATGGTTTTTAGTGCTGCAAGTGAGTCCGTGCACACCACCACCCGGTCCGGTCTGACCCCCTCCACCCACTGCAAAGCAATAATTATTGCCACCATCTCTGCTGTAAACACGGATGTATTGTTGGAGAGTCTTTTTGCAATGGTCACTTTAAATTCTGGAATGTATACTCCAACTCCAACAGAGCCCTCTTTATTCTTTGAACCGTCAGTATAGAGCTGCAAGAAGTTTTAGTAGTTGTTCCTGAGGTAAATGCTTGTTTTAACACCAACTTCACTCATACGCCAATCCTTTTTCCTCATTAGCAGACTAGCATCTACTTCTATTCCTGGAAACAGCGAAGGGGGAACATTACTCACTGCACTGGTGTTAGCTATATCAATAGTGTGCAGCCCATACATTCTAGTCCATCTTTCAATTGTCCACCCAAACCCATGTCCCTGGAAATTAGAATATTCCCACCAGTCTTGTAGTGTTGTTTTTGAAATATTTGCTTCGTCACTTCCTTTCAGCTTGACCCAGTATGATAATGCAAGTTTATCTCTTCTCAAATCCAGTGGCATTTCTCCTGCTTCTATTAAAACTACATTGTTTGGTGTTGTTTTGACAGCTCCAATGCACAGGCGAAGCGCTCTATGCTGCATTTTGTCTATTTTTTCCAGAGTCGTCTTTGCCGCTGCTCCATAAATCATGTATCCGTAGTCTATTGTTGATCACATTAGTGCTCTGTAAATGTCAATCAGTGCCTGTTTATCTGCACCCCAATCATGTCCAGCTACAGCTTTTATGAGATTAATGACTTTTTTGCATTTTGTCTCCAGATTTTCAACATGACCTCTCCATGTGTATGCACTATCAAATCACAGTCCTAGATATTTGAATTCCCTGACTTTCTCTATTGGTTGATTATATTGGGCTGCATGGTGACGCAGTGGTTAGCACTGCGGCAGCACAGTTTACCCTTGGCAGGGGGATCGTGGGGATCGTGGGATCGTGGGTTCGATCCCAGCCCCCGGCCAACAGTGATCTGTGTGGAGTTTGCATGTTCTCCCCGTGTATGCGTGGGTTTACCCCAGGATTTCTCCGGTTTCCTCCCACATGCCAAAAACATGCAGGTTAGGTTAATTGGAGACTCTAAAGTGGCCCTAGGTGTGAATGTGTGTGTGAATGGTTAAGGGATAGTGCCGTATCGTGGCTGCTTCATCCATCCAGGTGATGGATGACCCTCAATTTCCCCTCTGGGGATCAATAAAGTATACTAAATCTAAAAAAAATAAAAATATAATGTTAATGGTTCTGTGCCAGTTCTGTGTTTTTTTGTGAAAGTAATATAGCAGGTTTTACTGTTTGAAAATTTAAATCCCCAGTCATATGACCACTTTTCCACTTTCTCCTCCTGCCTGTGTCTATATATACAGTGGGGTAAAAAAGTATTTAGTCAGCTACCAATTGTGCAAGTTCTCCTACTTAAAAGATGAGAGAGGTCTCCGATTTTCATCATAGGTATACTTCAACTATGAGAGACCAAATGAGAAAAAAAAAATCCAGAAAATTACATTGAAGGATTTTTAATGAATTAACTGGTAAATTCCTCGGTAAAATAAGTATTTGGTCAATAACAAAAGTTCATCTCAATACTTTGTTATATACCCTTTGTTGGCAATGACAGAGGTCAAACGTTTTCTGTAAGTTTTCACAAGGTTTTCACACACTGTTGCTGGTATTTTGGTCCATTCCTCCATGCAGATCTCCTCTAGAGCAGTGATGTTTTGGGGCTGTCACTGGGCAACACAGATTTTCAACTCCCTCCAAAGATTTTCTATGGGGTTGAGATCTGGAGACTGGCTAGGCCACTCCAGGACCTTGAAATGCTTCTTACGAAGCCACTCCTTCATTGCCCGGGCAGTGTGTTTGGGATCATTGTCATGATGAAAGACCCAGCCACGTTTCATCTTCAATGCCCTTGCTGGTGGAAGGAGGTTTTCACTCAAAATCTCACGATACATGGCCCCATTCATTCTTTCCTTTACACGGATCAGTCGTCCTGGTCCCTTTGCAGAAAAACAGCCTCAAAGTATGATGTTTCCACCCCCATGCTTCACAGTAGGTATGGTGTTCTTTCTCTTCCAAACACGACAAGTTGAGTTTTTACCAAAAAGTTCTATTTGGGTTTCATCTGACCATATGACATTCTCCCAATCCTCTTCTGAATCATCCAAATGCTCTCTAGCAAACTTCAGACGGGCCTGGACATGTACTGGCTTATGCAGGGGGACACGTCTGGCACTGCAGGATTTCAGTCCCTAGCAGCGTAGTGTGTTACTGATGTTAGCCTTTGTTACTTTGGTCCCAGCTCTCTGCAGGTCATTCACTAGGTCCCCCCCGTGTGGTTCTGGGATTTTTGCTCACCGTTCTTGTGATCATTTTGTCCCCACGGGGTGAGATCTTGCGTGGAGCTCCAGATCGAGGGAGACTAGCAGTGGTCTTGTATGTCTTCCATTTTCTAATAATTGCTCCCAAAGTTGATTTCTTCACACCAAACTGCTTACCTATTGCAGATTCAGTCTTCCCAGCCTGGTGCAGATCTACAATTTTGTTTCTGGTGTCCTTTGACAGCTCTTTGGTCTTGACCATAGTGGAGTTTGGAGTCTGACTGTTTGAGGTTGTGGACAGGTGTCTTTTATACTGATAACGAGTTCAAACAGGTGCCATTAATACAGGTAATGAGTGGAGGACAGAGGAGCCTCTTAAAGAAGAAGTTACAGGTCTGTGAGAGCCAGAAATCTTGCTTGTTTGTAGGTGACCAAATACTTATTTTACCGAGGAATTTACCAATTAATTCATTAAAAATCCTTCAATGTGATTTTCTGGATTTTTTTTTTTTCTCATTTTGTCTGTCATAGTTGAGGTATACCTATGATGAAAATTGGAGACCTCTCTCATCTTTTAAGTGGTAGAACTTGCACAATTGGTGGCTGACTAAATACTTTTTTGCCCCTCCGTATGTCTTGTAGGGAGTCCTGCGGTCTGTATGACATCATATAGACATCCTTCAGAAATCCTAGGAACATCAGCTTTACAGTTTATCTGACATCATATAGACTACGGTTTATCTGACATCATATAGACGTCATGTTGTTGGTCCTATGATCGCAGACATCATAGGAACATCGTAGGTCCTACAATGTCCTATGACGTAGGACATCATGCAGACATCATAGGAACATCAGAGGCGGCCTATGATCGTGACACACAGACACACACTGACTGAGATTTTTTGAATTTATAGAGTGATGATGATAAATATAGATGCAAGGATGTCACACATGGTTCTCACCGCCTTATGCATCACAAAGAAAACTACCCTCATGAATTGGAAATCAAGAAATAACTTATGCATGACTTATTATAACTTACTACTAGATTATATTAGCCTGGAGAGAATGTCAGCCTCCTCAAATAATCCATCCATCCATCCATCTTCTTCCGCTTAATCCTTTTCGGGTCGCGGGGGGGGGGGGGGTGGAGCCTATCCCAGCATCTTTGGGCCAGAGGCAGGGTACACCCTGGACAGATCGCCAGTCCATCGCAGGGCCAACATAGAGAGACAGAAAACCATTCACTCTCACAGTCATACCTAAGGACAATTTAGAATCCCCAGTTTGATGCCAATTAACCTAACTTGCATGTTTTTGGCATGTGGGAGGAAACCGGAGAAATCCCGGAGTAAACCCACGCAGACATGGGGAGAACATGCAAACTCCACACAGATCACTGTTGGTCGGGGGCTGGCAGAATTCGATTCTCTCTGGTCCCCGCTTATTAATTCTATAACCTGAGGGGTGGCGGGCGGCGGCTTGCTCTTCTTGGCGCCTCTGGTGGCTGGCTGTGCCCCGACCGCGGGTGTCCGGAGGGGCCTCTTCCAGTGTGGCCGTGTGTCTGGCCTGCGGGGGGGGGGGGGGGGTACTACGGGGTGGGCCGTGGCCTTCAGCCGGCTGGCCTTGCCTCCGGGGGGGGGGGGGGGGGCTGGCCCTGGGCCCCTGGTGCTGGTGGTGTGTGTCCCCCCCCGAACCGGGGCCGGGTGTGCGCTGGTGGTGCAGGTTGGCCCCGGTGTGTCCTTGCGTGGCGGAGTCGTGTCCTCCCTGGGGCCCTGGTGGCACCCTGGGGCTGGTGCCTGCGTCCTGGGTTGCCCTCCTCATCCACTGGGTTCTGCGGGTGTGGGTGTGCATGTGTGTGTGTGTGTGTGTGTGTGTGTGTGTGTGTATGTGTGTGAGAGTGTGTGAGTGGGGCTTGTATATGAGCGGGTACGGAAGAGGGTATGTGTGTTGGATGTGGGCACATAGGGCTGTGTGTGGGTGTAGGTGAGCATGTGTGATGGTGGGTGGGGGTATGTGAGTTTATGGGTGCGGTTAGATGTGGGTGGATATCTGGGGGTGGAGAATGTGTGAATGGGTAGGAGAACTTTGTTGGGTGGCAAGGGTCGCGTTGGGTGGTGATGCGGGGCCTGCTTGTCCCTGCCGCAATGTTTTCGTGTGGCGGGGTGGGGTGCTTTGTGGCATTGCCCCTTGTGTCATTGGCGGCGGGTGTGTATTGGTGCTCAGGGGGTGGTTGGAGGGTCTGTTGGTGCGGGTTGGTGGCTGTGTTTCCGTCGGGCTGCTCCGGGGTGGCTGTGGCTGTGGGCCAGCCTGCTGCTGTCAGTGTGTGCCTGGGGTGGGTGGTCGGTGGGCTTGTGTGGGCGCTCGGGGGTGTCACTTGGCATATGGGGCACCGTGCAGGTCCGGCCCATTATTCACTATTGTGACTATTGTTGTTGTCCATGTTTGTGTGTGTAAGATGAGTGGGAATGGGTTTGGCTGCCTCATCACGTTTGTGGCGCTGGGAGCACCAGGGCGCGATGCTGGTGGGTCCTGGGCTCCTCACACTGGCGGCCCTCGCCCTGGGTTGAGATTTGGGGGCAGTGGGTGGCTTCATGAACCAGTTTGCGAGCTGGCTTCTTGGGGGGGGGGGTCGCTTTTAGATTCCCCCTGACTCTGGGTGGAATATACATCGTCTTGGAAACATTTAGGGCTTTGGGGTGGGGTGGGGTGGGGGGGTACACACTGTGTCGAAGGGGGTACCTTTGCTGCGCGGTGGGGCTGCCCTCACTTCAATTTTAATTGCATTTTAGACACTGAGGGCTTGGGGGGATGGGGGCGTCATTGCCCATCGCAGTGGCTAGCAGTACTCCAATCACAATCCCCCCCCCAATTTTAACTGCACTGTTTAATTCTGCCACACATTTACACACAATCATCATATAACTGACATACACCCACCATGTTTGTACGGGGAGAGGAGGGTGGGTTCTTCCCCCACCCCTGTTATCTTCCTCCTGCAGGGGGCCTGGGGGCCCGGTGGGGAGCCTGGGACCCGTCATGTTGTCTAAATCCCTGGGTGGTGCTGAATGTATAGATACAACCAAAGGAGTGAGAGTGGGCCTGAATATGAGAGTAAGTGAGAATGAGGGGGTGATGAATGGAGGTGGTGATGGTGGGTCAGTTTTGTGTGGCGCTTTGTGTGTCGGGTGGTATCTTGGGGCACCTGCGGCGGTCTGCTGATCACTTGCTCGGGTGGGCGCTGGGGGTGGGGGTCTGCTTCTGTGGCCGCGGCTGCCCTGAGGTGCGGTAGCGGGGTGGTGGCAGCTGGCCTGTGCCGGCGGTCTCCCCGGCTGCTGCCAGGCACTAGGGCGTGTTCAGGCTCACTGAATCTGCTTTGCAGCCACCTTAAGAAACAAGGGTGAATGACGGGTAAGCTTGAATGGGTACAGGAGTGAGAGAGAATGGATGGGTCCGGGTGAGTGAGAATGAGGGAGTGCATATGGGTGAGCATGGGAGCATGTGGGTGTGAAGGTGTGGGGAGGGGTGTGTCTGCGAGTAAGGAGGTGTTGGATTAAGGGGGATAGTGCCTTGCTATGTGGGCTCCCCTGGGGTGGGGGGGGGGGCTTTTTTGGACATGGGGGTCCCCGGGCTGTGCGGCGGTGGCGCTGGGGGCGGGCGGGCCTGCTGTGGGGGCACCTGGGGGGGCTCACACTGGGGGGCACGGGCCGGTGTCTGGCCCAGGGGGTGGGGTCGCTGGCCTCCTGGCGCCTGGGGCCCAGGGGCGGGCGTTGGCCCCACTGTTGGGGTATCAGGCTGGTGGGTCCGGGAATGTGGGGTTGTTGCGCTGGACGCCTGGCGGCCTGGCCTCCCTCAATCGCAGGGGCAGATGCCTGGCTTTCCTGGGGCTTGCTGACCTCGGACGTTTGTGCTCTGTGGGGGTTGGTGGTGCTGCCTTGCCAGCTCGGGGTTCCAGGGGGGAGAGCTGCTGTGACCGGCCCCCCGCTTCATATATTTCCTGACAAACCACTCACATGCACACACTTATTTTGCGCATATGCTCTCATATAAACTCACATGCACAAGTGTCTCTCTTTTAACAGGTGCAGAAACCAGACTCGTGTTGAGACATCGGTGGAAGAAGCAGTTTGTCTTCTGTTTGTTTTTGTTGTGGTTTTGTTTGTCTTTTTGTCTGTTCCCCTCCCTTTTCTTTCCCCCTTCACACACTTCCTTTCCCTCTCCCCCATCCTGTCTGGTCCTCCATGGGTAAAATAATTAAAATAAAGTATTAAAAGTTATTACAGGAGGAGATTACAACAACATACAGTATATAGTTAGGTACTGTATAAGCTCCTCTTGGCAAAGTAAATCTGTTTTGGCACAATAAGGGTGACAGATCCCTGTTCTGCCTTATGCCTTACAGGACGGTGGGAGAAGATAACATTATTGTTAATTTGTCAAATTCTATGTCCGTCACTTGATATTCATGTGTGGCTGCTGATTGTTCTAATTTACAAGTGCCTCACGTGGGTACCACGTAACAATAGCCAATCAGAGGAATTGTTTTGACATTTGACTGTCCAAGCACCAGTGAGAGGTAAGAAGTAATTAGCTCGGTCAAAATGTCTGGAAAAATGTTTGAAAGTGGCCCTCATAAAATTATTGAGAGGAAAAGAGCTTAGGGAAAATGAATTGCTCAAAAAAACACGAAGTGTAAAGGATTTTTCTAAGCTGGAGCGTCAAGTAGAGGTGGAGCGGCTAATTAGGCCTCAGTGAAAATGAAGGCATACAGTAATCAGTTAGTGCGTCTGTTGTGGCTCTGTGTATGTTTCTGTCCATCTGTCTGTCTGTCCGCCTCTCTGTTTCAGTTTGTCCGGTCAAAATTATGTGGAAATAAATGCTTGTATCATTGTATCATCATATTTTCTTGACTTTTAATTTGCCAGAATTTCAAAATAACACTTTGTTTTTGAAATAAACACAAAAATAGTTCACCTTTACCATTAATGAACGGTACTGTGCGTGTGCCTGGAAACTCCCGCCAGACGAAAGTACTCAGCTTTCTGCCAATACTGGGTGAACAAATTTCCGTCTTTTTGCCCGTCTGTTTTCTTCCTCTGCCACTAAAGAGCAAAAGCTCCTGTTCATCTTGATTGTCATTGTACTCACGTACCTCCATCACTTCTGCCATTTAACCCTCTAACTGCCCTCATAATATGGACGGGTCGCGCGCCCCCAGTGGCACAGCGCAGCAACTGCACATGTCAACTTATTGACACCCCCTGGCTATACTGACAATTTGTACTAATCTGTATTGATCTGACAATTTAGAAGGTGGCAGAGACACACCGAAGGAATCATGACTGAAATGGAATATAGCAAAGAAGAAGAAATCCTCATTATTCTTCTCCCTTTTTCCGCTCTGAGCTCACACACAAATGTGAATGCCACCATGATCGGTCATCGCAGCAGCGATGATGACTGAAACTGCATGAAACGGGGAAAATAGCCACGTAATACAATTGAAATTCGCATGGAATAATCAAAAGAGTTTGTAGATGTGGAAGCGGGTGTAAAATACTAAGTAAACACGATACATCGACCACGATGGACGAAAAACTGAGCTCCCATTACCAACATGGCGGTGCTCACGAGCGGCATGGATTCCCACAGTAATAATGCACCAAAAAGAAAAAATAACCACGTAATACAAACGAAATTCACGTGGGGTAATCATAAGAGTTTGTTGATGTGGTACACGCTGTAAATTGCTGAGCAAACACAAAACATCGACCATGATTGACAAACACGGACCGGTCACGTGGGCGGATGAGCCCCCCCCCCCCCCCCCCCCCAGCAACAGGAAAGAGAGAAATATGTTTTGGGTTTTTTTACATTTTATTGATTTTCTGGTTCATATACTTTGAAGATTAGATAAAAAACATATCATCCATCCATCCATCTTCTTCAGCTTAATCCTTTCCGGGTCGCGGTAGACAAATCAGCGTCAAAAAAAACGGACCATTCTTTGTGTAAATGTGTCCAAAGTCTACTTTTGACTGAGTTATGTAATTTATATAGCCGCCGCGACATTATGCAAATTAGATGGGTAAATGTATTTCTATCTGAAACTTTGGATCATATTCTACATCTTTCTAATTGACAGTAAGCCATTATCTCTTGTAACTTTCAAGTTATAGCCTTGGAAATCCATCCATCCATCCATTCATCTTCTTCCGCTTAATCCTTTCGGGTCAAGGAGGGGACTGGAGCCTATCCCAGCATCTTTGAGAGAGAGGCGGGGTACACCCTGGACAGATCGCCAGTCCATTGCAGGGCCAACACAGAGAGACAGACAACCATTCACTCTCACAGTCATACCTAAGGACAATTTAGAATCCCCAGCCTTGGAAATCTGAACTATTTTATTGACAATTTTTTTTTACCACTCTTGACCACTAGGGGCCTTGTGTTGCCCCATGCGCCTGGGCCAGTTAGAGGGTTAAAACATCTGCCACCCACCATGCTCTTCTTTGTGATAGGATTGCAGCTATTCAAATCAGGTTGGTGGCTCTTGGCTGCCCCAACAGTCTGGGCATGTGAACTGCAGATTATTTTCACTGTGCATGCCTGTACTCCAAAACTACTGTATGGATTTGAATGAAATTTTTACCAGAGGTGGTCCTTGGGCTAGAGAGGAACCTATAACATTTTGGTGATGATCCCAGAATGCATACCTCCACCAAGGCTCTTTTCTTCTCATACTGTGTTAGCAAGAATACTCCAAAACTACTTGATAGATTTGAATGAATTTTTTACCAGAGGTGATCCTTGGGCTAGAGAGGAATTCATAACTTTTTGGTGATGATCCCAGAATGCATACCTCCACCAAGGCTCATCTTTGCACAGTGTTTTAGCAAGAATACTCCAAAACTACTAGATGGATTTGGATGAAATTTTTACCAGAGGTGGTGTTTGAGCTAGAGAGGAACCCATAACATTTTGGTGATGATCTGAGAATGCATACCTCCGCCAAAGCTCTGGTACTAAGGCATCAGCACCTTGGTACTTTCATTACTGCAAGGAGGAGACAGGTGGGCTGTTAAAGAAAATTTCAAAAACAGTAAAAAAAAATCTGAACTGCTTTAAATTAATTAGATATCACATACCTTACGAAGCAGCTGCACTGTATATGCATTCTATGGTTTTTTCTCATATATCATACTGTTTGACAGTCTGGGCTCAAGCAGCCCCTTCCACAATAAGACATATACAGTAGGTTCATTATATAATCAAACCCTAAAAATCTTGGACAAAAAGCCCATTAGGTGGCATCACTGTAATGTTCTAAAAAAATACAACCTATTGAGTTTTGAGAGCTTCATTGACCTCTGTCTTCTGAAATTAACGTTCAAATGTTTCCATAAATCAGCACCCGAGCCACTTGCTGGTTTCGTCCAAAGACAGGACAGCAGCAGAGCCACCAGGAGTTCTGTTAACAATAACTGTAAAATATTCCACCGCAGAACCACATTTGGACAAACAGCTTTCTCTATAAAGGGCAGTCACATCTGGAACACAATGCCAAATGAAATTAAAATAATAACGGACTTTAAAACATTCACTAAAAATGTTAAAAACTGGCTGAAAAATAAACAAGAATGTACTCATGTATGAATTATTTGTCTGCAAAGTGAGAGTGAATGAAGGGAAGGAATAAATGTGTTTGTTTATAGTGAGTGACGGAGGGAGGAAGGCCTGAAATAGGCAAATGTGAGTTATGTTATATGTGTTAAATGTGAGTCAGGCTGTTATATTTGTGTATTTATAATATTTATGTTAAAGGTGAGTCAGGCTGTTATATTTGTGTATTTATAATATTTATAATATTTATAATTGTGTATTTATAATTTTTCTGCATTGATGTATGTGGTTATTGTGTATATTTTTATCTTGATTCTTTTTTCTAAAGCCCATCCAGGGACAAGAGTTGCAAATTAGCTAATAGCTATACACTCTATGTGCAACACATCAGATTGATTGTCTTTGATTAATTGTCTATGTTTATTGCACTGTCCCTGTCAAATAAACTAATCTACTACTACTATTAAATAGTCCCTCCAGGATGTTGCAATGTTGTGATAGCATCAATTCATGTGAAATCAGCCAATCAAAGCAACTATTGTGCGACCTTGCAACTTTCTCACAATTTTGGCCAATCCTCGTCAACTTCCACCAATTTAACCAATCAAATTTGTCTCTTACTGGTGCTGAAACGCTCAGCTCAGTCTAACCAACCAAATGCATCACTGCAACCGTGTTCACTTCCATGTTTATAGTGCATTTTAATGGACCACATCAGCAAATGGAGCGTGTGATTTAAAAAAAAAAAAAAACACTCACCCACGAGGTTTCCAACATCGTCTCTTCCTCCGTCTCCCCCAACCTGCCGGTGGACGTCTTGTCACATCTTTGTCCTGACCATGTGTATGAACCGCTGGGTTTGTGTTGAAAAACGTCTGCCTGCCCTAAAAGCACCCTGTCGCAGGAGCACATTTGAGGCGAGACACCATACGAGCAAATACTACGGCCAGTGTTTGAACATTTTATACATCCTTAGAGGTAAAATCATTACTACATCTTGTCAATGAGCTTTAAAGCTGTGAATCTCTGGTCTGGACGGACAAACACTTCCCCCTTCCCCCGCCATAAATGAAAGATGTGTGTCTGAAGAGACAAGTGTGTGTGTGTGTGTGTGTGTGTGTGTGTGTGTGTGTGTGTATGTGAAGACCGACGTGTAGCAGACAGACAGGTAGGAGTCAGGCACGGAAATAGAGAGAATATTGTCTATAACTTTTTTTTTTTCAGAAAAAACAGACTCCTATAAACAATAAAGAGCAACAGAATAAATTATTTTTTTCTCTCCGCTCGGTACCGAGTGGTTTGGGACCGTAAGGAGTTTTCAAATGAAGGTGCTGCCAATAATTTCTGAATCTATACTATTTAACATGCATTCAATGCAATTTAGCTATTGTAATGGATATTGTGTTAAAGTATGTATTTGCTGTTGCATAAGAGTTTTTCTGTATAGCAGAAGTTTCTGCTTAATTTACAAATCACTGTAACAGGAAATTTTTGACAATCCTGTGCTTTTCTTGTATTGTTATATAGAATATCACTGCAGTAAAATAGAAAAAAAAACATCTGCTTTAAAATTTGTAATTCTTCCCACAACTTTTAGTGTAAAAAACATTCTAAAAATATTGGAACTTTTATCACAACATTTTAAAAAAGCCTCTGCAAATTCAAATTTTTTTGGGCCGCAACAATCATAAAAACATCCCTCAAAATCCTGGAGGGACTGGTTAAAGCAACCACCTAGAGGAGAAGGGCTAAGGAAGGCCATGATTGGTGGTGCAGTGGTGCAGCAGTTAGCACTGTGGCAGCACAGCAACTCACCCTTTCCCATGGGATCCCCGGTTTGATCCCACCCCCTGACCAACAGTGATCTGTGTCCCACCTGTCTGCGTGGGTTTACTCCAGGAGTTCTTTGGTTTCCTCTCACAGGCCAAAAACATGCAGGTTAGGTTAATTGGAGACGCTAAAAGTGGCCCTAGGTGTGAATGTGTGTGTGAATGGTTAAGGGATAGTTCTGTTCCATGGCTGCTTCATCCATCCAGGTGGATGCCCTGAATTTCCCCTCTGGGGATCAATAAAGTATACAAAATTAAATCAAAAATCAAATGATTGCTTACATCAGACAGCTGTGCGTGGGACAGTGGACTCCGAACTTTGTAAAAAGTAGACTCGATGAAGCATGCATCCATAGAGTATGAGAATATTCATGTGCTTTACTTAAAGGATATAATGAAGACTTTTTCTTTAAAGAAAGCAAGAAAAAACAACTTCTAAAAAGGCAAGACATGCTATTTACAGTGCTTTCCAGCCACATGTCCAGGTTTTTTGTTTTTTATTTACTGTAAATGTCCACATTTATTTATTTTTTTTCACAAAACCTCACAAACTATATCCACTAATGTTTTCAACATGTTGAAATAGTAATGTATTTTGATACAAGATATTTCAAGTTTTCATTTTGTTCCCAATAGATATGTTGATACCATCTGCAGCTTTCCCGGTGTCTTCTGTCAGCACATTGGCACATGGACCTTATAATAAAAATCTTAAATTTCTCGGTATACAGTGTGGTATTTTTTTTTCCCTTGGAGTATTAAACATGACATTGAATATCAATATTTTTAAGGTATTATCAAGGTAAAAAGAATCCCAGTATTATGGTAACATTAATGTCCAAACATTGTGGGACTGAACAATAGTTAAAACCCTCTGTCCCTTATGTCATGAAGTGCTCGTTTCATCAGTGCAAATTAGGACACCAAACACTCTCTGTGACTTGTGCACATTTATTAACATAAACACAGACAAGAACGTGAGCAAAGCAAAACTAAATCATAAAGTTCATGGCGTAGACAAGCAAGAACACTAATGTGGTAAATGCTGGAGGCAAGCAGGGCTCAACGTCCAGGGGGACATGAAGCCAGGGAACACCTGGTCAGGGGCAGAATCCACCCAGAGCTCTCCCGAAGGCTGTGGGGGCTCACGGCTGGAAATAAGGGATAAACATACCTGGTCGGAGTCCTCCACTCACCTCAACAGCAGAACCCCAACACACTCAGGACACGTGGGAGCTCCTGAGGACAGGTGCACATGAAAGAAGGACACGACAAGCCCCAGAGTTTTGCTGTGCCCTATAAGCAGTCCATAATGAGAGACAGGTGTGGATTCATGAGTAACAGAATGGATAGCAGCTGTGCAGCTCCAACCAGTTTGACAGCCAGAAGCTGCACAGTGCTGTCAAAATAAATCACACTGGAAACGATAAAAATACAAACACCACAGAACCCAAAATGATCATAATAATCCAACAGATAACAGGAGCCAACAGAAAAAAACACTAACTAGACAGGGAAACTGGGCACGGTGCCCCTCCCATGCCCCACGTTCATGACAGTGCCCACCCCAAGGGGTGACACCCAGACACCCCCTGGGCAACATCGAAAGAAGACCCCCCCCCCCACACACACACACACAGAAGACCTCCCCAAAACAGAAAAACATTGCATAGATATCATGACAATAAAGGCCAAACCAAAAACATAATAACATGAACAAAGAATAAACATGAACTTAAAGTGAGGCACAGCCTGATTCAAATCCAAACAAAAGGTGAACATAAATAAACCAACCTAACCATAATTATAACACTAAAAATAAACAAAAATAAATAAGACTATAAAGAATAAGCCAGGACTAAGATACAATCAAACTGAGAGTGTATGATCAACATGCAATGAAAAAAAGTAAAACCAGTCTAAAATTAAATATAACAAAGGCCATTAATTTTCTCCAAACTGGAGATAATAACTCAAAACAAATTAGCAAATCCATTTCTTCAAATAACTACAAAAAGAAAAGAAACAAAACATGAGTTCAATTGTCAAGCTGTGACATGACATTAAAAAGACGATTCATGCACGAAAACCCTCCAATGTGGCTGAATTATATTTCTGCAAAGATGAGTGGGCCAAAATTCCTCCACAGCATTGTAAAAGACTCATTGCCAGTTATCGCAAACGCTTGATTGCAGTTGTTGCTGCTATGGACGGCCCAACCAGTTATTAGGTTTAGGGGGCAATCCCTTTTTCACACAGATCCATGTACAGTGGGGTAAAAAAGTATTTAGTGAGCCACCAATTGTGCAAGTTCTCCCACTTAAAAGATGAGAGAGGTCTCCAATTTTCATCATAGGTATACCTCAACTATGAGAGACAAAATAAGAAAAAAAAATCCAGAAAATCACATTGAAGGATTTTTAATGAATTAATTGGTAAATTCCTCGGTAAAACAAGTATTTGGTCAATAACAAAAGTTCATCTCAATACTTTGTTATATACCCTTTGTTGGCAATGACAGAGGTCAACATTTTCTGTAAGTTTTCACAAGGTTTTCACACACTGTTGCTGGTATTTTGGCCCATTCCTCCATGCAGATCTCCTCTAGAGCAATAATGTTTTGGGGCTGTCGCTGGGCAACACAGACTTTCAACTCCCTCCAAAGATTTTTTATGGGGTTGAGATTTGGAGACTGGCTAAGCCACTCCAGGACCTTGAAATGCTTCTTACGAAGCCACTCCTTTGTTGCCTGGGCGGTGTGTTTGGGATCATTGTCATGCTGAAAGACCCAGCCACGTTTCATCTTCAATGCCATTGCTGGTGGAAGGAGGTTTTCACTCAAAATCTCACGATACATAGCCCCATTCATTCTTTCCTTTACACAGATCAGTCGTCCTGGTTTTTTTGCAGAAAAACAGCCCCAAAGTATGATGTTTCCACTCCCATGCTTCACAGTAGATATGGTGTTCTTTCTCCTCCAAACACGACAAGTTGAGTTTTTACCAAAAAGTTCTATTCTGGTTTCATCTGACCATATGACATTCTCCCAGTCCTCTTCTGGATCATCCAAATGCTCTCTAGCAAATTTCAGATGGGCCTGGACATGTACTGGCTTAAGCAGGGGGACACGTCTGGCACTGCAGGATTTGAGTCCCTGGTGGCGTAGTGTGTTTCTGATGTAGCCTTTGTTACTTTGGTCCCAGCTCTCTGCAGGTCATTCACTAGGTCCCCCCATGTGGTTCTGGGATTTTTGCTCACCGTTCTCGTGATAATTTTGACCCCATGGAGTGAGATCTTGCATGGAGCCCCAGATCGAGGGAGATTATCAGTGGTCTTGTATGTCTTCCATTTTCTAATAATTGCTCCCATAGTTGATTTCTTCACACCAAGCTGCTTACCTATTGCAGATTCAGTCTTCCCAGCCTGGTGCAGGTCTACAATTTTGTTTCTGGTGTCCTTTGACAGCTCTTTGGTCTTGGCCATAGTGGAGTTTGGAGTCTGACTGTTTGAGGTTGTGGACAGGTGTCTTTTATACTGATAACAAGTTCAAACAGGTGCCATTAATACAGGTAACGAGTGGAGGACAGAGGAGCCTCTTAACCCCTTGCACTCCGGTCAATTTTCCTAAAAAAGCCAAAAAATAATGTGCCCAAAGTAAATCGAAAGCTGTTATTCAACCCTTTGCAGCATCTTCATGGGGTTGGTCTCATTTAAAAGAAAACACTTTGAATTTTTTGGCAAAAAAAAAACCATGATCTCTGTAAGTGCTCCGGCCACTTAGATACAGTCATCTAAACATAGTGAACCTGAAGAAAATAAATTTGGCCTGGGTGTTTTTTTGGATACAAATGCTTGCAAATAACACACAGCTTCAGATCTGGGCTGGAAAATGCAACAGAAATGTAGAACCAAGTGTTATCCAGCTGAGGTCCAAATTTTGTAACAATACCACAAAAAATGAATATATTACACAGCTTTGTTCTCAGGCTGTTCCCAGGCGTTTTGGAACTGTGCCAAATTGTGCCAAATGGCACAGTTTTGAAAAAACGTCTGTAACTTTTGAATGATTCAACATAGAAGCTTCATTTTGGGCTCAAATGAAAGGTCACATTCAGGGCTGTGTCTGTGTCTGTGTGTGTGTGGGGGGGGGGTTGTCCCCCCACCCCCCCGCTACAGAGGACGGAGTTCAGCCCTCACTACATAACGGACTACACTCGGATGTGGCATGTTTTCACAGCAACGCTGTCACCGCGGCTTTCCCCCCCCCCCCTCGCTACTGAGTGTGTGTGTGTGTGGGGGGGGTTGTCCCCCCCCCCCTCGCTACAGAGGACGGCCATCGGCCATCGCTACATGACAGAATAGACTCATATAGCTATGTGGCGACCGCTGCGCAGTCATCGCGGCTTCCCCCTGCGGACCGGGGGTGTTCGTTCGGACCGTGAACGCCCCCCCCTGCTCCTCTTCTGCAGCGGGGGAGGGGGGCGTTCACGGTCCGAACACGACAAATGAACCGTTTATGGTGGCGCACACACTTCGTACTTCATGCGCCGTACAGTTGTAATTTACCGATCGGTCAAAAGTCATTTTTCGATTACAATTTTCAGGGATAAATAATAACTTAGCTTATAACACCTTACCTCTTCACAGCAGCAGAGTCCTGGCAAACTTCTCTTCCCCATTGTCAGACAAACGCGACGCTGGTCCGCTTGTGGATCCCGGTCAAAACATAATTCCATTATTGCGGTTTTGGTGAATGATTTACGACCTTTGTTGTCGTCCTCCGTTGGTCTATGATCACGGAAGAGAATCCTAAACGTCTATTCTGCTGGAATGAGTGCAGGTCGCACTTGTGGGTGTTCTCCATGCTGCAGGATCTGTAGCAGGTTCTTCCAGCGTCCTTTTTTTCATCTGTGGCAGCAGTAAGTCTATCTTCACCCAGCCCGAACTTCAGTGCTTCAATTGGCTCCTGCATTCACAGTAGGTGGGTCCTCCTTCCTAGGTTTTCATTCATTGGTTCTTCAAGGTTTCAGAAACCCAATTCAAGGCTCTTATTAGTCGAATGAGAGGTCAATCAGATGAACTAATCTGTTCGCGGCTGTGTCTGCAGCTTTTATTTTCAGTGCGCGCTTGGAGGCCACACCACCTACATCACCACCATCAGGACCATGCGTCCGAGAGCGCACGAGGGCACTCTCATGCGCCCTCGTGCGCAATAGGACGCAGAGACTTGCCCGTCCGCGGTACAACGGAGCGCAAGAGGTTAAAGAAGAAGTTACAGGTCTGTGAGAGCCAGAAATCTTGCTTGTGACCAAATACTTATTTTACTGAGGAATTTACCAATTAATTCATTAAAAATCCTTCAATGTGATTTTCTGGATTTTTTTTTCTCATTTTGTCTCTCATAGTTGAGGTATACCTATGATGAAAATTGGAGACCTCTCTCATCTTTTAAATGGGAGAACTTGCACAATTGGTGGCTGACTAAATAGTTTTTTGCCCCACTGTAGGTTTGGATTTCTTTTTTCCCTTCATAATAAACACTTTCATTTAAAAACTCTGTTTTGTGTTTACTTGTGTTATCTTTGTCTAATATTTAAATTTGTTTGATGATCTGAAACATTTAAGTGTGACAAACATACAAAAAATGAGAAATCAGGAAGGGGGCAAACATTTTTTCAAACCACTGTAATGATTTCATTTATTAAGGGGAAAAAAAAGTGATGCAAACCTACCTGGCACTATGTGAAAACATAATTGGCCCTTTACATAATAACTGGTTGTGCCACCCTTTGCAGCAACAACTGCAACCAAGTGTTTGTGATAATTGGCAATGAGTCTTTTACATCACTGTTGAATAATTCTGGCCCACTCTTCTTTGCAGAATTGTTTTAATTCAGCCACATTGGAGGGCTTGAGCTTGAGCTCATGAACAGATGGCCAAATATCCTCCTCTGCCGGACCGGCGGCGCCACACGAGTCGGCTGCCTGTTGCAACAGCCTTTTTTTTATCTTCCTTCTTCTTTCTACACCTTTCACTCTGTATATATATCACGGACGCACGGATCGCCCTGGGGGTCTCCCGGGTCGGCGGACGGAGCCACGGTTTGCAGCGGGAGACGTTACAGCGGGGAGGAGCTAGTGCTAGCTAGCACTTGGCCACCGCCCGGTGCTAATGGGAAACTCGACATACCGGGAGCTGTAGCGAAAACGAAGCGGGTGCCGGGCTGGAGTTTAGGCGGCGTGAAAGAAATATAAGACAGAATAATAAAGAGCGATGGCAAGAACCAAGCAGACCACCCGTAAAATCTTCTGGAGGAAGAAGCCCCCCAGGAGACAGCTAGCCACCAGGGCTGCTCGGAGAGGCGCTCTGGCCACCGGCAGAGTGAAGAGGCCTCGCCGTCACAGGTCCGTGGCTCTGAGAGAGATCCGTCGCTACCAGAAATCCACGGAGCTGCTCATCCGTAAGCTGCCCGTCCAGCGCCTGGTGAGGGAGATCGCTCAGGACTTCAAGACCGTCCTGCGTTTCCTGAGTTTCGCCGTCATGGCTCTGCAGGAGACCAGCGAGACCCACCTGGTGGTCTCTTCTTCGCTAAGGGGGTCACCATCATGCCCAAAGACTTCCAGCTGGCCCGCTGCATCCGCAGAGAGAGAGCTTAGACTTTCTGCTGCACATCCACCAGCCATAATGCTCTGCACTGTGTGTCTATATATATACATTTATAGTAATATGGACATATGTTTGCTAGATGTTGTTTTTTCTTGCCTTCTGATTGTTGCTCTGAGTGTTGCTGTCCCTGTGCTGTTGCAATCCTGGAATTTCCCCATTGTGGGACTAATAAAGGCTTATCTTATCTTATCTTATCTTATCTTATCTTTAGGATTTTCTGGTAGAGAGCAGAATTCATTGTTCCATCAATTATGAAAAGTCGTCCAGGTTGTGAAGGAGCAAAGCAGCCCCAGACCATCACACTACCACTACCATGTTTGGTTGTTGGTATGATGTTCTTTTTTATGAAATTCTGTGTTAGTTTTATGCCAGATGTGACAGGGTGCATGCCTCCCAAAAAGTCCACAGAATATTTTCCCAAAAGTGTTGGGGATCATCAAGATGTATTTTGGCAAATGTGATATGAGACTTTGGGTCCTTTTTGGCCAGCAGAGGTTTTTGCCTTGGAACGCTCCTATTTTTGCCCAGTCTCTTTCTAATTGTTGAATTGCGGACAAGTATCCAAACTGAGGCAAGTGAGGCCTGTAGTTCTTTAGATGTTCTAGGTTTTTGTTTGTCATCTGTTCTTGAATTTCTTTAGATCGCAGCATAATGTTTTTTTTTTTTTTTTTTTTTTTTTGTTACTTATTTGTACCCGTAGGTAGATTTGGTTTGCAGTCTGGTGACAAGCCACCGGCTGCCGGTCGCTGCGTGCGCGAGCGCCCTAAACCTACATGTTTTTGGTATGCGGGAGGAAACCGGAGAAATCCCGGAGTAAACCCACGCAACACGGGGAGAACATGCAAACTCCACACAGCTCACTGTTGGTCGGGGGCTGGGATCGAACCCACGATCTCATGATCCCCGCGATCCCCCGGCCGAGGGTAAAACTGTGCTGCCACAGTGCTAAACCACTGCGCCACCGTGCAGCCATAATGTGACATAATGTTTCCATAATGTGTTGCTTTTTGAGATCTTTTAGCCTTCTTCAATTTGTCAGGCAGGTTCTATTTAAGTGATGTCTTGGTTTAATGGGTCTGGCAGTAATCAGGCCTGGGTGTAGCTAATGAGACTGAACTCAGCTTTCAAAAAAAATGTGGTTAATAATAATAATGCATCAGATTTATATAGCACTTTATCATAGACACTCAAAGATGCTTTACAAGTAGATACATTATTCATTCACTCCAGACAGACAATGGCAGTAGCAAGCTACTACTGTAGCCACAGCTGCCCTGGGGCAGGCTGACAGAAACATGGCTGCCAAGCTGCACCAACGGCCTCTCCGGCCACCACCAAATATTTATACACATTCATATCCAGTGTTACAAACACTGGAGGCAAGGTGAGTAAAGTGTCTTGCCCAGGGACACAAAGGCAGGATATCTGGGGAGATCAGGACTCGAACCGCCAACCATACGGTTATTGGACAACCTGCTCTACCTCCTGAGCCACTGCCGTCCCAGTTAATCATGGTGTAATCAAATCAGTTAATTCATGGTATAACGGGGCGGGGGGGGGGGGGGTACTTTTTCACATTGGGCCAGGTAGGTTTAGATAGCTTTTTTCCTTAATAAATGAAATCATTATTTTAAAACTACATTTTGCATTTACTCTGGTTATCTTTGTCTAATACTAAAATTAGTTTAATGATCTGAAACATTTAAGTGTGACAAATAGATAAGAAATCAGTAGGGGGCAAATACTTTTTCACACCAATGTACCTCAAGAGCGACTCACAAAAACTCAGCCTTGTCTAAAAATGTTTATGACTTGATTTCAAGGCAAAAACATGTGCTTTCATGACTTACTAAGTTTTATTTTGAGGCTTATTCCAGCCAAAGCCATTCACAGAAGACTTTATGCATCTAACAATATTGCACATCAATCAATCCATTGCAGTTATTCACTAAATACTGTTTTACAATCTGTGCTATAATAAAAAGATACTTCTTTTTTATCCACAAGATAACAGCTACATTGAACTTAAATCTCCCAAAAGTGTATGCCTAAACTTTGATGGGAGGTTTTCTGTAAAGGGAGAAGAACAATATAGTTGTATTGATACACTGATGCATCAGCAAATGGAAAGTCACTATTCAAAGAGGAAAAGAAAAAATAGAGGAAATCAGAAAGTGAGCAGGATAGATAGAGCAAGACAGGGGAGAAGTAAGTGGTGAGAAGTTGATACCGTAGTAAGAGGAGATGAAGCAGTAGGAGAGAGATGTGGAGGTGAATGGGAGGTTAAGGAGATTTTTGCAGCCTCTGCATTGCAGGACCAAGCTCAGAAATAAATAATGAAGTAAGTGAACAAAGGAAGGAAGGAAAATATTTTTTTTTTTTAAATGATAAAACACTGGGGTAAAGGAAGGTTACTGAAAACTTCTGACTCTATACCTTTTTTAAAGAATGTACTACTAAATGGATATGCCTATACACAATGTCAGACTGAAAATTCAAAGACATAATCTTATCTGTAAACACCAAGTGTATGTTCTGTAAAAACTCCAAAATGGTCACACCAACAAAATCTTAACAGTTAGTCAAAAACTCAAAATCAAACTTAAAGCAAATGACGTGCTGTTGATACTTTGGGGTGGGGGTGGATTGATAGTATCTAAATCAATTTTCATATTTTTAGCTAACAGAACAGCTTACTGTTCAATGCATGTTGTAAGTGTTGAACATAAATTTTCTTACATTTAGTCCAGTCCAGATGATTCTACAGACATAAAAAAACAGTGTTTATTGTCTATTTACGAAAGGGGCTGAGCTGCCATAGAAGGAGCTGGCAGCTCCGCCGCCATCAGCAAACTACAAAAGGGGGCTGAAAAGTTCATAGGCTAAAAAGTTCATAGTGGTCAAATTTGACTAAATGTGGTTTATTTTTCAACATAGTCTCTGTAGCAGACTCAAGCTGGATTGAACACTAAAATTGGAACTTTGCTTCATGTATGAACAAACTGTCTAACCTCTGCCTAGTTTCACAACCCCCAACAGGATCAGGCTGTGATGGAGGACCATATGCAGCACCCCTGCCCCCTCTCTTCCTGCCTTTCAACACAGATCCCTGTCATGGAGAAGGGAAAGGGGCAGTGAGATAGTCATGCAAAGCCATGATTGGCCGACCCCTAGGGACCGCCCTGTTGGTAGGGGCCAATACCCCTTTATCACATGTCTCTACCCAGAATTCTCTCTCTTTTGCTGATGTTTTTTTTTCTGAGGATAGAGGTCATCGGCCCTCTCTCTCTCCTCAAAGGCCTGAAGGCCTCTAATCCAGCTATTATCTGACTGAAGGTAACACTTGAAGCATTCTCTTTTTTTTTTTTTTAGCATGCTTTAACTACCTGAACTTTGATACTTTTTCGGATTTTTCTTTAAAACTTCATCACCTCCTCTAGCAATTCATGACTAGTGAAAGTAATCTTCAATTTTTATCTTTTCTAAAGCCAACCAAGCCATGATTTTCTTCTTTAATCCTCATTTTTCTGTAAGTCAAGTGTGATCACACTTTGTAGAGCTTGTTCCATTTTTAAGGCTTCCTTCTGGCTATCCTGCACTGCTAAATGCAGGCCTGGAGGAGATCCATTGTTCCAGCCACCTCCAACAGACGCAAGCTCCAGGCCTGAACCATGCCCCACCTCACCGAGGATTCCCAGGCCGAGACCCGGGGGCACAGGACAGCAAGGAGAACCATTGCAGCCAAGGCTCATCTCCAGCCCAGGTTGGACCAAAGCCAGGCTACCCAGAGTCATTCCTCCCATGCCTGTGACCCCTCCTAAGACTCAACAATTTTGTCCTGTTTCAAGTCTCTTGGGAACCAAGCAATGGCAAGAGAGTAAGGCAGTTAACAGCATTAGCTTCATCCATCCATCCTTCTTCCGCTTAATCCCTTTCGGGTCGCGGGGGTGGGGGGGCTGGAGCCTATCCCAGCATCTTTGGGCGAGAGGCAGGGTACACTCTGGACAGATCGCCAGTCCCTTGCAGGGCCAACACAGAGAGACAGACAACCATACCTAAGGAAGGAAAGCCATAACCTTTTTCTGTAAAGACTGTCCCTTTTTGAACACAAGGTAAAGTTAATCTGTTTTTCATAATAATTTTTTTTTCAAATTCCTCTTTCCTTAACTTTGCGTTCCACTTAATTTTTACCACTATTTTCACTTCAACCTCATTCCACATATAAAAGACCTGTAAATATGTAAATATTGCTGTTTCTTCATATATGCAAAATTAACACTGGTGATGCTAATTTGGTTATCTTCCCATTCTACAAGCTATACAGATGTCTATTGTCATTTTGGGTTTTTCTGTAATAAATTTACTAACCTCTTTGTCTGTGTCCTCTTTGTCCAGATTTTAAGAATCACAGAGTCAAGAACTGATGCCCAGATTATGAGACTGATCAAATATTGTCAATAGAATTATTAACTAAGGCTTAACTTACCAACTGCTAAATTCTTAAGCTTGAATCTTTGTTCATAAGAGTTTCCACCTCTATAAAATGTGGCTGGTGCCCCAACTAGTGTTACAAACGAGGTAATTCAAGAGTTATTAATAATTATTAATTCCAGTTATTAATTATTAATACTCATTTACATATCAATGGTGTCCCCACCTGATAATGCTACATCTCCCTTTCGGCCCACACACTTCTTCCATCAGTGTTGCAGCACTTGGATCCCTGCAGTTAAAAAAAAAACAAAAAAACAAACATTTGGTCAAATTTGACCACTATGAACTTTTCAGCTTATGAACTTTTCAGCCCTCCCCCCCTCGTATTCTACATACATAAATCACATGGTAAACCCTTAATGCAGCTCACCTATATTCTTCTCAATGTACAAGTGCTTCTAAGTCCGTGTCAGTTGCACAATTCCAAAATGATACTTATACAACAGTTAGTTCTGACCAAGCAATTTGACTGGACAATAGGGATTCCAGGAGTTACTAAAATCCGCTATAATTGCATTCCAATTTCACTGGATATGTATCACTTCATTTCAAAGGTGTTCTAGTAAAGTTAATTACTAACAGTATTTTTCTATCAACTCTGACAATTGTAGTACTGTTTTGGATAACTTACTTTCTACAGTGGAGCACTGTTTGACAAGAAATTATACATCCGTGGCCCGGAAGTCCCACCCTTTTGCAAAGGTCTACTTCAATCTACCCGGTCATTTTAAGATCATTAAGCGATTACACGTCTGTTTAAAAAAATAGGAAGTGCTAGAGTTTGATTTATTAACAAACCACAATACCTTTGTGGTGATAGACTCTTTGTTTCATCTGAAAATGCAAAGAAAAGTGAGAAAAATGTGCTAAATCCCTAGCATGCTAACTACTAGCTTCTGGCAACCGGTATTGGATGCGTTTTGATCTGGGATTTTCTGAAGTATCGACTTAACAGGTATGTTTTATAAAAGCTTATTGTTTTTGCACTTGACAATATTTAACTTGTTTACATGTGTGTGTGAAATGACAATAGATGTCTTCAAGCTGACTGACATGTTTCGCAGCAGTTACTGGCTAGTGCCTAAATTCAGAAGGGACTATTTTTTTCTCAGCTATGCAAAATAACTGGTTAAACAAACAAATCATAATATTTTGTTGAGTATTGCTGTCTTTTAATAAATTGTGTTTGCGGAACTGTTGTATAAAAGCAATATTACACTCGAGCTTGTTACGGTATCATGAATATACTAACTCCATCAGGGTGGTCACACCCTGCAGGAGTTAGTACAGTATATTCATGATGCCAAACTCACTCTTGTATAATATTGCTTAAATAACCCAACCTGGAACTCAGTAGGTTACTGAAGCAAAAACCCGGGTATGAGAGGAGTTCGGTGAGGTGATGGATCAAGACTTTTGGTCAGCCTTGAAGAGATTCGGGTCATACCTTAGGAATTGGCTTCAGGTGTGCTGGCAATGGAGTAGGTGTGTGCGTTGCTGGCTCCTGCTATATTTTTTTCTTTACTTTTTAAACCCTATTTTGCTGTAAGCTGTTAATGTTTTGGACATTTAATACGTGCAGAATCTGTTTTGAAATATGTCCAAAACAAGAAAGCAGACTGAAAAGGAGGCAGCAGGGAACAATGTTAACACCAGCTTAGCTGAGGATGCTAATATCAGCCTTAACCCTGCACTTGTTGCCTTGCTTGAGCAACACAGAATGTTCATAGCTGCTGACTTCAAAGCTTCATTTGAACTTATTAATGGTAAGCTGGACAAAATTCAAGCAGATGTGGCGAACCAGGAGCAACGCATTGGCGACCTTGAAAACAACGCGGAGGACGTCAGCCAGCGCCTAGCGGCGCTTGAAGTTACATGCGAGTCAATGCAGGAGGAGAACAAACTTTTGAAAAACAAACTTTCTGACTTGGAGGGAAGAAGCAGGAGGCTGAATATTCGTCTGGTGGGTCTGCCGGAGTCCTTTGATGTGGGTCCACGGCCATCTGAATTTTTTTCTCGGCTGTTGGTGGACGTCTTTGGCGCACAAACTTTGCCATCTCCCCCAGAGCTGGATAGAGCCCACCGCAGCCTCATGTCCAAGCCGGGTCCGAATGGGAAGCCGCGCGCTGTCATTATTTGTTTCCACCGGTTTCGGACCAAAGACTTGGTGATGAAAGAAGCGCGGAGACGCCGTGGGACTTTGGAATATCGTGGGCATAAACTTCAGTTCTACGAGGATTATAACGCCGACGTTCAGAAGCAACGAGCCGAATATAAGGAGGTTATGTCCGAGTTGTACAAGAGAGGTTTTCGTCCTTCTCTTCTTTTCCCCGCCAGGCTCCGGATAACTCTTCCAGACGGCAAAAACCAGTGGCTGGCGTCCGTCTCGGAGGCCACCTGCTTCATGCAAACTATGGAGAGAAACCAGCAATTTTCGCCTTGAACTGGACATTTCTGGGTTGACCAGCTGCCGCGCTGGGCTGCTTGTTACTTCATTGAAGCTGCACTGACTGGACATTGATGCATTTTTAGATGTTTAAAAACAAGGTAAAATTGGCTCCCTATACGTTGTTGTTTACTTAATTCTTTTTTTTAATTTTATCTTATTTATTTATTATTTTTTTTAGGGTAAAACGTTCATATTATGCAGGATTGAAGCCAGTTGTATGGGAGCATTCTGTTAGGATGAAAATAGAGCTGGAGATGGAGCGGTTGCTGTTTTTTTGCAACTGGCTGGAGTGTTGTTATAGGTTTGGTTGGTGGATTTTTTTATTTTTTTTTTTATTTTTTTTTTATTTATTTTTTTTTGTTTTGTTTTTTTGTTATGGTTTTATTTACACCCCCCTTACCCCTTCCTTTTTTTTTTTTTACCCGTACCTCACTTTATTCTTCTTTGGGCTACACAACATAATATATAAATTTTACTCTTTGAATGAATAGTAATCTTACTTTGGTAAGCTGGAATGTGAAGGGGTTGAACCATCCAATTAAACGAAAGAGAGTCATGTCACGTCTAAAGCAGTTTAAGCCTGGGGTACTGTTTTTGCAGGAAACCCATTTGCAGGATTCCGACCACTTGCGTTTGTCAAAATGTTGGTCAGGACAATTTTTTCATTCAAATTTTAAAGCTAAGGCCAGGGGCGCTGCTATTCTTATTGATCGAAATATCCCATTTATTCCCTCTAATGTTGTATCAGATAAAAATGGACGATTTGTAATAGTATCAGGTAAACTTGGCGATAAACATGTCACTTTGGCTAATCTGTATGCACCGAATTTTGATGATGTGCACTTTTTTCGCAACCTTTTTTCGCAACTTCTAGATTTAAATACTCATTCTCTAATTCTTGGGGGTGACTTTAATTTGTATATGGATCCGATCTTAGATCGCTCATCTTCAAAACCTGCTAGTCTTAATAAATCTGCAACTTATGTTAAGTCTTTTCTTGAGGAATATAGCCTTACAGATCCTTGGCGTTTTTTTACATCCTAACGGCAGGGACTATTCTTTTTTCTCTCACGTACACCATACTTATACCAGAATAGATTATTTTTTTGTTGACAATTTATTAATTAATAACCTTTGCTCTTGCAGTTATGATAGCATCTCGGTTTCTGATCATGCCCCTCTTGTACTTAAAATGATCCTCCATGGATGTGACTCCATGAGAAAGCATTGGAGATTGGATCCATTATTACTTACAGATGAAAAATTGGTTGCGAATATTTCTTCTAAAATTAATTTTTTTTTGAAAGAAAATAAAACTCCTGGTATGTCAAATAAAACGATATGGGAGGCCATGAAGGCATTTCTTAGGGGGGAATTTATTTCATTGGCAGCATTTAAAAGACGATCCTTAATACAGGAACAGAAGGCTATTTTAGATCAAATCCTGGACATTGACAGACAATATGCTCAATCTCCATCACCCGCTCTGTACAAGGAACGTATGACATTACAAACTAAACTTAATTTACTTTCTACTCGACAAATTGAAGGTTGTTTAATAAGGAACAAGAGTGAATTTTATGAACATGGCGAAAAAACCAGTAAACTTCTAGCTAATCAACTACGTGGTATTAGAGCTAAGCAAATTATTACTGGAGTTAGGACAGATAAAGGAGAGGTGACATCTGACCAACAAGCGATTAATGATATTTTCAGGTCATTTTATTCCAAATTATATAACTCAGAATATACAACAAACTTAAAGGATTTGGAATTTTTTTTTGATTCTATTGATATTCTTTCGATTTCTTCAGAATCTCAGCAAATTTTAGAAGCTCCCATCACAAAAGAAGAAATTCAGCTGGCAATATCATCCATGCAATCAGGAAAATCTCCAGGACCTGATGGGTTTTCCGCTGATCTTTTCAAAAAATTCTCTGATGACCTCGCCCCTTTCCTTTGTCAAGTTTTTACAGAGTCGCTTGACTCTGGTACACTTCCTCCTTCATGCTATCAGGCCTGTATCACTGTGTTGCTTAAAAAGGATAAGGATCCTGTTGATTGTGCTTCTTACAGGCCTATTTCCTTGTTAAATACCGATGTTAAAATTTTGTCAAAGTTGTTAGCTTCAAGGTTGGAAAAGATTCTTCCTTTTATAATTTCACAGGACCAAACCGGTTTCATTAAAAATTGCCATTCTTTTTTTAACTTGCGGCGGTTGTTTAATATTATTTATACTCCTCACCACAACATACCTGAATGTCTTATTAGTTTGGACGCTGAAAAGGCGTTCGATAGGGTTGAGTGGGAGTATTTGTTTTTTACTTTGGAGAGGTTCGGTTTTGGTCCTTCCTTCTGTTCCTGGATTAAACTTCTCTATGCTAGTCCTTTAGCTTCAGTGTTAACTAATTGTCGCTATTCTGACTATTTTAGACTTTACCGTGGTACGAGGCAAGGCTGTCCTTTGAGCCCGTTGCTCTTTGCCTTGGCAGTTGAGCCGTTAGCTATTGCAATCCGTGGGAGCCGGGACTTTCTAGGCATTCGTAGGGGTGGCATTGAGCATAGGGTTTCACTCTATGTTGATGATCTTTTATTATTTCTCTCCAACCCACTTACTTCATTACCCGCTATACTTAATATTTTGGATAGTTTTAGTAGGTTTTCTGGTTATAAAATTAATCTTAATAAGAGTGAACTGTTTCTGATTAATGAAAAGATTCAAGTTCAGGATTTTGAAAATTTTCCTTTCAAGGTTGTTATTGATCATCTAATTATCTTGGGATATGTGTCACTAAACAATTTAATTACTTGTTTAAAAATAATTTTCTCCCCTTACTTGACCAGTGCAAGTTAATACTTTCCAAATGGTCCCCATTATCCTTGTCTTTAATTGGCAGAATCAATTCTGTAAAAATGATGTTACTTCCAAAGTTTTTATATTTGTTTCAATGTCTCCCCATTTTTATTCCTAAATCCTTTTTTAAGTCTTTGGACTCGCTGATTACCTCATTTATTTGGAATGGTAAACATCCGAGATTGAGGAAAGTTTTTCTTCAAAGACCCAAATCAGTAGGTGGCATGGCTCTGCCTAACTTTCAATATTACTACTGGGCAGCAAATATCAGGTGCATGTTATATTGGAAACATTTTTATCTGGAACCCAAATCACCTATTTGGATCCTTATGGAGTCACATGTGGACAATCAAACTTCCCTACCGGCAATTTTAGGTTCACCACTTCCCCTTGCTTTGTCTACACTGGGTAATAATAAAGTAGTTCGTCAGTCTCTTAGAATTTGGTCTCAATTCAGGAAAAATTTCGGTCTTCAGTTTTTTTCCATTAGAAGTCCAATTGCCGCAAATCATTTATTTACCCCATCAACTATTGATAGTGCATTTCATATATGGCACAGAAAAGGTTTAAAATCTTTTGCGGATTTATATTTTGATGGTCAATTTGCAAGTTTTTCTCAACTTTCCACCAAATTCGACATCACTTCTACACATTTTTTCCGCTTCCTCCAGGTCAGACATTATGTGCAAACCATGACAAAACAATTCCCTCAAAAACCTTCTGATAATCCTCTAGATGATTTTTTATTAGTTAAACCAACTTCTAAGGGGGTAATGTCAGTTTTATATAATTTAATTTCAAATTTACAATCTTCTTCTCTGGCCGCTATCAAATTGAACTGGGAACAAGATCTTAATTTTACTTTTACTGATGAACTGTGGGACTCTATTCTTGGCCAGGTTCACACTGTATCAATGTGTGCTCGTCACGCTCTTATTCAATTTAAGATTGTACACCAGATGCACCTGTCCAAGGTTAAGTTAGCACGTATTTACTCGGATATAGACCCAACTTGTGAAAAGTGTGGTAGCGCTCCTGGCACTTTGCTTCACATGTATTGGTCCTGCCCTGCATTGATGAATTTTTGGCATTCTATTTTTATCACTATGTCTGAAGTCCTGCAATATCAAATTAAACCTGATCCATTATGCGTCATTTTTGGTGTGGCTCCAGAACTTGTCTTGCCAAGTTCCAAATTAAAAGTATTCAAATTTTCATTATTATTGGCCAGACGTGCTGTATTACTGAAGTGGAAAGACTCTTCGCCCCCTTCACATTTACAGTGGATAAAAGATATAATGTCCTGTTTGGATTTAGAAAAAATCAGATATACAGTCTGTGGCTCTGAAAACAAATTCTATAAATTATGGCGCCCGTTTCTTGATTTCTTTGAAAGACCCACGATTATAGTTTCTGAGTAGCTCATATCCCCTTTACCCCACCCCCACTTCACACACACAATTTTTCTTTGTATTTTTTTTTTTTTGTTATTGTTTATTTAAAGGTTTTTGTGCTTTGAAGCATTTACATTTGTTGGCTTTAAGTTCTAGTTTTTTACTGTTTGGTTGAAACAAAAATGAAAATTTCTAATACTTTGTATTGTATTGTACTTCAATTAATAATAATAAAAAGACCTTTGAAAAAAGCCTTGAAGAGATTCTGGCAAACTGTCCGGTGGCTCAGGAGGGGGAAGCAGCTCCCTGTCCACACTGTGTATGGTGCAGATGGGGCACTGCTGACTTCGACTGGGGATATCGTTGGGTGGTGGAAGGAATACTTCGAGGATCTCCTCAATCCCACTGACACGCCTTCCACAGAAGAAGCGAGGCTTGTGGACGAGGGGGACGAGTCGCCTATCACAGGGGCTGAGGTCACCAAGGTAGTTAAAAATCTCTTTGGTGCCTGGGCCCCGGGGGTGGACTGTCATGGATGTCCCTTGTGGGGCATCATTGAGACGCTATAGGCCAACCAGTGAGTTTGCATGTTTATTAACAAAAGACAACACTGACAAAATAAACAGCCACGTGGGGCAAAAACACGAACATAGGCTTGACACAAGATAACAGACTCTGAGGAAAAATACTTACTGGGAACAATGAATCATAAAGGAGACTGGAGTCGGGGTTAGGGGGTCCAGTGACGTACATGGAGGAGCACGTACTGTTGTGTAGGTCGCAGAGAGGAGTGAGCCTCAGCTGCTCCCTTAAATGATAAGATAAGATAAGATAAGCCTTTATTAGTCCCACAATGGGGAAATTCCAGGATTGCAACAGCACAGGGATAGCAACACTCAGAGCAATAATTAAGAAGATAAGAAGAAAAAATAAGAGCAGCGAATATACATATGTGCACATAAATATATAAATATATATACACAGTGCAGAGCATTGTAGCTAGATGGAATAAACAGCATAACCATCTATTTAGTTACCCTACATGGTATGAATATGTACCCATACATATTGTCACCCTCCATAGCAACTGATATTGTCCTAGTTGTATGCCGGAGGGGACCATTTGTGTAAGTCTGTTGCATCTTTTGCATTCAATACTATTAGGTCGTCACGTTTTTTTGCTACCTCTGCGAGCAGCCCTGCTTAGGTTATACAGACTGACAGCCGTAGGTAGGAAGGACCTGTGAAACCTCTCGGTCGCGCACCTAGGATGATGTAGTCTGCTGCTAAATGAGCTCCTCAGTGCATTCAGTATGTCCTGCATAGGGTGGGACTCAGACTCCAGCAGAGATGACAGTTTAGCCACCATCCTTCTCTCTCCTATCTCCTCCACTGGGTCAAGGCGTTTCCCCAGGACAGAGCTAGCTTTCTTGATTAGTTTGTTCAGTCTCTTCCTATCGGCTGCTGTAATGCTACTGCCCCAGCAGACCACTCCAAAAGTGATGGCTGATGCCACGACCGCATCATAGAACGTCTTCAGCAGCACCCCTTGTACACCAAAAGACCTGACCCTGCTCAGTAGGAACAGCCTGCGCTGTCTCTTCTTGTAGAGTGTGTCGATATTGTGTGACCAGTCTAGTTTATTGTTCAGTTGAACACCCAGGTACTTGTAGGATGTCACCATCTCAATGTCTGTTCCCTGTATGTTTACTGGTGCTGTGAGGGGTTGTCCTTGCCTGCGGCAGTCCACCACCAGCTCCTTAGTTTTCCTCGCATTCATCTGGAGGCAGTTTCGATGGCACCAGTCTACGAAGTCCTGGATAAGTCCTCTGTACTCAGCTTCGTCTCCATTGGAGATGAGGCCAACGATCGCAGAGTCATCAGAGAGCTTTCAGGTAGAGCACGGGGAGGGGAAAAAAAAAAGGTAGTTCAGGTGGTCTACTCACATCCAGATTCCACCTAACTGTCAGGAAAAAAAAGCAGTTCAGGCAGCCTACCCAGTTTCAGATCCGGAGAAACAGAACCTCAGGTGGCCGGACCAGGTCACCGAACCAACAAGGCAGTCTTTTGGGCGGCCGACCCAGAACGCCGAACCAGCGAAACAGTCTCCCGGGCGGCCAACCAGCATCTTTAGGCCACCAGGACTGGAGGGGGAAGTTCGTAAACGGCCTCCCTACTGAGAAGGACAGCAAGGAGAAGCCAAGCAGGATACGGGGAACCCCTGCGGCACCCGGAGGAGGAAGATAGGGGGAAAGATGAGGGACCAGTCCAGCATCAGACAGCAGAGGATCTGCAGCTCCTTCACCGACCTTGAACCAAACCAGCGCTGCGCCCTTGGTGGACCCCGATTGGGCCGGAGCAGCACCCATGACGGACCCCAATTGGGCCGGCGAAGCACCAGGGATGACCTCCGAGCACGAACCTGGAACCTCCACGACGACCGGAGCTGACTCGTCTCTGGTGACCCTGGGAAAAGGCTCAGAGGAACAAAGAGAACCAGGATCAGGATCACTGGCAGCGGCAGAGCCTGGCGAGACAAGCTCGGATGCAGTGGTCGGCTGCACCCGGCTCATTTCCCCGAGAGAAAGGCAAGAATGCTCCAGATGCTCCAGAACGGAAAATAGAAAGACAAAAAAGGGCACTTGCCTGATCTCGGGCTCTACTGCCCTCCAGGATTCCGATGATCCAGGTTTGATGATCTGGAGGTCTGTTTCTGGTTCCGACTCGAGTGCGGCGGGCTCTGCAGCTGGCATGATGGTTGTCACAGTCTGGGAATCCCCAGGCGCTGAAGCCCACGGCAAAGGCCCGCACGGCGTGGTGGCAGGGGATCCTTGACCTGCTGGGTCCGACTGCTCCTCCACGGAGACCCGGGGACGCTTGATCATCGGCGCAGGCTCCAAAAGGCAGTCCACCCTCCTCCTCTGCCCGTGAAATGGCTGTGGGGCTGGCACCAGGCTCTCCAGGGCTGCCGGCTCCTTCTTCGTCCAGTGGTCTATTCCTGGCACCAGGGGATGCTCGCAGAGAGGGGAAGGAGACACAGAGGATGCAGGTTCAATATTTATGGGTACAGCAGGTGGAGGGAGCTCAGGGGACTGTGAACCCCGAGCTCCATTCCCAGGACTCAGACAAGGTAATTCATTATATGGAGTGTGAGAATGAAACAGCACTTGCCTGTTCTCCTGAGGGCCAATGGTGACTGCTGTAGTGGGCTTGGTTCTCCCCTTTCCCTTATGGATGGTGACAGAGGGCCCCCCAGGAAGACAAAGAGGAGCCACTCGCAAGGGATCGGTGATGGGCACAGCCAGGGCAGGACTCACTGAGCTCAAAGCAGCTGGAGAGAACTCCGAGGAGGAAGGAGGAGCAGCCGAGGCAGTCCGGGGACGAGGAGCTGACGGAACAGGTGGAACGGATGACCCGAAGGCTGAGGCTGCTGTCTGTCCCTTCCGTTGTGACGCAGGCAAAATAGCTGTCTGGGAGGCAGAGTTCTGATGGCGACCCGGAACAGGATCCAGACGGGGATCTCACTGAGGCAGATTGTGAGCAGGGTGATGACATCTGCTGGCAGAGGGCGAGGCTAAGGTCAGATCTGGGAAGCACCGCTGCTGCACAGAAACAGAGGCTAGCAGCTCAGCATACTCAGGATAATCATAAAGTTTGGGATTGACCTCCACCAGTCTGACTGCCACCACCACATGTTTTAGGATCTGGCTGGGATGGAAGGAAGAGCGAGCTTCAGCCACATGGCCCCTGACAAGCTCAGCTGCCCACTGCATCTCTTCATGCGGGGTCCCGGCTGTCTTCTTCCTCCGCTGTGGATGGGAACGGCACTTTGGAGGTGCAGGCCCCTGGGCTGGATGGGTAGCAGGAACCGGATCCCGAGGCGAGGAGCAGGGATGGCTCAACTTCGGCTTAGACTTCGGCCTCCTGCTGGGACCCCTCTCCGGCCCACGGATCTTCTCCCGAAGTGCTGTAATTTTGGCCATTCTCTTCTTGCCCTTGATGTGATTGGCATGGCGAGGATTGCGCATATGTGCCATCTCTGCGAGGTCCAGGTACCAGCGTGAGCCACTGGGGATGGGGTGGCTACGAGCTTGGGAGAGGATGCCATCTACCTCAATGAGGGACATGATTAGCTCGTAGCCCCAGTCCAAAGAGTAGCGTTTTCTAGGTGACGCCATTCTCCAAAACATGCTGGTACATGGAAAAAGAAGGGGAAAAACTCAAGCCAAAAACAAACTCTCGGTGGCCGGCATCTCGTCTGGCTGCGACCTACTGTTATGGATGTCCATTGCAGGGCATCATTGAGACGCTATAGGCCAGCCAGTGAGTTTGCATGTTTATTAACAAAAGAAAACACTGACAAAATAAACAGCCACATGGGGCAAAAACACGAACATAGGCTTGACACAAGATAACAGACTCTGAGGAAAAACACTTACTGGGAACGATGAATCATAAAGGAGACTGGAGTCGGGGTTAGGGGCTCCAGTCACATATGCGAAGGAGCACGTGCTGTTGTGTACGTACTGTTCTGTTTATCGCAGCGAGGAGTGAGCCTCAGCTGCTCCCTTAAATGATAAATCACAATCAATCAAAAAAAGGAGAATGTAATTAATGAGATGGCATCCAGCTGTCACGGTGTGGCTCGGCCCTGACAGCCGGAAGTCCCGCCATGACGCTGTCAAAATAAAAGCCCAGGAAGGCCAAATGACAAAACCAGAAATAAGAACGCGGAAAATACTGGACAACCCAAGCGCAGATAGAATCAACTCTCAGGCCATAACATGGACGAGGTTTGCCCTGAGTACGTCAAGGCCCTGGATGTTGTAGGGCTGTCATGGTTGACATGCCTCTGCAACACTGTGTGGAGGTTGGGAGAAGTGCCTTTGGCATGGCAAACTGGGGTAGTGGTTCCTGTCTTCAAAAAAGGGGACCGGAGGGTGTGCTCCAACTTTAGAGGGATCACACTCCTCAGCCTCGGTGGTAAGGTCAATGCCAAGGTACTGGTCGAACCTCGGATTCAGGAGGAGCAGTGTGGTTTTCGTCCTGGCTGTGGCGCATAGGACCAGCTGTTTACCCTCTTGAGAATCCTCGAGGGTTCGTGGGAGTTTGCCAAACCAGTTTACATGTGTTTTGTGGACTTGGGGAATGCATTCGACCACGTTCCTCGTGGTTTTTTTTATGGGGGGTGCTTCGGGAGTATTGGGTATTGGGCTTGTTGTTACGAGCTATTCAGTCTCTGTACGACCGTTTTGAGAATTTGGTTCATATTGCCAACACTCGGTTGGACTCATTCCCAGTGAGAGTTAGACTCCACCAGAGCTGCCCTTTGTCGCCGATCCTGTTCATAATTTTTATGGACAGGATTTCTAGGTGCAGCCAGGGAATGGAGGGTGTCATGTTTGGTGACCACAGGATGTCATCTCTGTTGTTTGCAGATTATGTTGTCCTGCTAGCTTCATCCAGCAATGACCTACAGGTGTCTGATCAGGATGCCTCCTGGACGCCTTCCACTTGAGGTGTTTTGGGGACGTCCTTCTAGGAAGAGACCCCGGGGCAGACTCAGGACTCGCTGGAGAGACTATAGCCCCTTTTCCACTAGAACCCAGTCAGCCCTACATGCCTCTACACGGCTTTGCACAGTTCGGTATGGTTTTGTTTCCATTACGACAGAGTCCCGCTTGGGGTGGGTGGAATTTTTTTACAACAAGGTGGCACCAGACTCCCGAGACGTAAAACATGCGACACAACAAAAACACAAGATGGTGGCTTACAAGGTGACTGCTCGGTGTCTGCTCGGTCTCTGGCTTTTGTCAGAGCAAAGGCAAAAAATGACAGCCAGACAAGGGCACAGGCAGCAAGACGAAAAACTCTGGAAAAGTACTGGAGTATTTAGGAAGCCATAGAACCGAAGACGTGATGATACAAACTAGATCACATATGACGGTAAGCTAATGATTGCTAATGCTAGTTTGCTTTCAGTCCGCCGTACTACATTGTAATGTCTGCAAGTTTTCACTATTAGGTACTAAAATATATATGCTGTGTGTTTCAGATGGCTCTCGTGGGAAAATTACCGCTTCAAACCGTCAGTCTGGTGTTCAATACAGCCTGTCACTAATGTCACCCCAGCTTCACAAATGATCAGTGGTTATAGAACTTAAGAATGTAGAAATGTTTAATTTCCTGTGCAACAAATTGCTCTGATCTGTGTGAAAATCATAGACAGACTGTTGAGACATCATGGGATGTACCTGCTCCAGCAGCACTGAGTCTCATGGCAAAAACCGTTCAGCTGCCAAAACTTGATCTCGAGGTTGTAGTTATGGGGTTATATTAGCCATAAAATATATATTTCAACAGGTAAACAGTAGTGAGTTTGGTATAATAAGATATTTTTAACAATTATGATGCATGTTAGGCCAAAACAAACTTGATCTAGGATTAAAAGCAATTAAAATAATGCAGTCACAAGGTTACATGGAAAATACTTGATTTACTAGACACATGAAGATACTATATAAATACTGTATATATTTTCTGCATCAACAATGTACTATACATGTATTCATGTAGTATTGCACTGGGAATTTTGACAATAAACCTTTGTACTTTATGCAGATCTGTCTCCAGTTTTATGTGTGAAGGTTACCATCAAGTGGCATAAATTAAATACAAAAAAGATTGGAAAAGCTGTCTAAGAACAATCCAGCAGTTTGAGAAATCACTTTTGGTTTGGTGTAAGTCTGTCAGCAGAACTATGAACCATAAAGCAGTGTGTGTTAAAATGTTAAATCCCATTAAACCCTAACTCAGGGGTGTCCAATCATGTGCCATGGAGGGCCAAGACCCTGCAGGTTCTCTCTTCTACCTAGTCTCTTCAGCAAGTGTTTTCACTGATCAGCAGTCAGTGGAAGACATTCAGTGGAATCTGCTGTTGAAGACACTGGTTGCAGGTAAAGCCTGCAGGGTCTTGGCCCTCCATGGCACATGATTGGATACCCCTGCCCTAACTCATTATGAGAAAGTACAGATGCTAATATGGCCCAGAATTCCTCCATATACTGGTACTATCACTAAAGTGTGCAGTGTCGTCTGCACTGGCACATCCAACAATACAGTCTTCACTTAATAAAATAATTGTTTTTGATTACTTTTTCTTAACAATGAGCCATTATTTTCAAAGTCACTGATAAATGGTTTGTACTGTTGACTCTTTTCCCACCGGGGTCTGAACAGACAAAATAGAAAATCATGATGCAAACACACAAGTCACTAAATTGTTTATTACAATCTGCAGCAAATTACAGATTATTCAGAATGTGCAAAATTCAAATTGTAAAAAAAAAAAAAAAAAAATTAGAACGGATCACACACTCCGGCCACACTGCCTCACTGAGAAGCAACTGGATGTGCCGCTCAAGCTGGTCCCGGTTCACCAGATCTTCAGCTTGCATCTCTGTAAATAGTGACACAAGGTCCAGTTTGGGGTGGATCGTTTTCCTCTTTCCTAGACGAAAGACAGAAATGGGTGGTGGTTAATTAATGCAGGTTTAAAACATATTTGGGAAATTCACTTGTTGCTAAAAGCCAGTGGTGGAATGTAACAAAAAAAAGTACTTTGTTGTTGTATTTAACCACAATTTTCATGTAGCTGTGCTTCAGTAAAGTAGATTTTACAAGGGCTGGGTTATGTTTAAAATCATTTGTTTTTACTGTGGCCTCAGCAATCAGAATGAATTAGTATATTCACTTGAATGGAATGTAATACTTTAACTGAGGGTGTGCATCACCGAGTATGGAGTCACTCAGTCAAAATATGTAATTTTTATCAATAAAAGTTTAGCTACCGCTCTGTCACCGCTGTCTCTCTTCTTGCCCTGGCTTCAAGTGTGGGTGGTGTTTTGTACTTGTATTGCAAAAATTTAAAAGGATGCACTACAATGGGTCTCATATTTGTGATGTGTCACGTTATTATAATGCTGCATGTGTTTATTAACAATAGACTATAAACTACACATATAAAATAAATTATACTGGTGACTGAACAACTCCCATTCCCCAAATTGCAACATACAGTTATGAATGTAACTCACAAAGGATCACACAAGTGATCTGACAAAAAAAATAAATACATAAACAAGTGATGTGCCATTCATTTTCAATTATTGTGTAATTAACATTCACACAATCAAATAAATCTCAGTTCAGTCCCTTTCATATTAAGTGGAAATTGTGCTACTTTAGTTTTGGTACTTTATCTATACTTTAACTCAAAAAGCAAAGGATTTATGGACTTTCCACAGTGGCAACGTCCATTGTGGGTTGGCTGCTTTTCCTTTCCTCTTGCCTAGATGAGAGACAGAAACGGATGGTGGTTAGTTAAAGCAAGTTCAAAACATATACAGGTACATCTCAAAAAATTAGGATATCATGAAAAAGTTCAATATTTTTTGTCACTCATTTAAGAAAGTGAAACCCATATAGATTCATTACACAGACAGTGATATATTGCAAGTGTTTATTTATTTCAATTTTGATGATTATGGCTTACAGCCCATGAAAATCCCAAATTCAATTTCTCAAAAAATTAGAATATTACGTAAAATTAATTTTAAAAAATAGTTTTTAGCCAACATTTCAACGGCCAACATTTCTATTTAAAAATAGTTTTTAACCAACATTTCAACGGCCAACATTTCTATTTAAAAACTATTTTCTTAAATTAATTTTATCCATCCATCCATCTTCTTCCGCTTAATCCTTTTTGGGTCGCGTGGGGGCTGGAGCCTATCCCAGCATCTTTGGGCAAGAGGCAGGGTACACCCTGGACAGATCGCCAGTCCATCGCAGGGCCAACACAAAGAGACAACCATTCACTCTCACATTGGACAATTTAGAGTCTCCAGTTTGAGACCAATTAACCTAACTTGCATGTTTTTGGCATGTGGGAGGAAACTGGAGAAATCCCGGAGTAAACCCATGCAGACACGGGGAGAACATGCAAACTCCACACAGATCACTGTTGGTCAGGGGCTGGGATCGAACCCAGGATCCCCCGGCCAAGGGTGAGTTGCTGTGCTGCCGCAGTGCTAACCACTCCGCCACCGCGCTGAGAAACTGAATTTGGGGTTTTAAATAAACGCTTGAAGTATATCACTGTCTGTGTAATGAATCTATATAATATATGGGTTTCACTTTCCGAAATGAGTGACAAAAAATATTGAACTTTTTCATGATATTCTTATTTTTTGAGATGTACCTGTATTAGGGAAATACACTTGTGAAAGTCAGTGGCTGGATGTGACAAAAATGCTTTGTTTCCCTGACAAGTGAGCCCCCCAAGATCCACTCTGTACATGTACAAGTACATTTTCAATCCAGGGATTTATGGTGGAACAGAAACAGCATGACAATACTGTTCCAACACTGTTTGTGGAAAATCCACAGAATATGTATGTGGGTCTATTATGAGGCTTTAGAAAATTATATGAATCACATTATAAATCACTTTTTAAATCACTGGTTTGAAAATGCACTTGAATATGATGAGATTTTGGAGCCTGGGGTCCTCTTGACCTGTATCCAAAATATAAACACAACATGCTGAGGGAGGCGGACCCCTGGCATGTGGAAACAGATTCTATAAAGAAAATACACACAACTTAAAGTGCTGATGACACGTTTTTGACATTTTTTAGCATGTTGTGTAAACCCAAAAGTCATTGTCTATGATCAATATAATATTTACAAGAGGGCCTGCATAAACTAGTTATCATCAAAAAACGGCAGCCGTTGACTGGACTGTGGTGCCACCCACCAAATTAAGGGCGGCACCTCAATGACGTAATCGACAGAACGGACTCTGGTGTTGTTAACTAGAATGACAGCAGCTTTGTAGCTCACAGTTTCTCTGGTTTCTTGTTTTAATTTTATGGCTATGCCTTCACGTTGTGTCGCAGGCTTAGATAAACAGCAGGACCACATCACACGCTTCAGCACCAACTGTCAAAAGCCTTCTCGTGCGCTTTTAGGCAGGAGGAGTGCACGGAGGAGGGGAAGGATTAATGGATTTATTTGCAGCTTTGACCTACTTTCTCTGATCGCACACCGGTCTGGGCATGTCCCCTCTCTCATTATCAACAGCTGATACCCCTCCCGCTGATCATGTTTCCCGGTCCTCGCCCAGGTGCTTGTCATCACACCATCACCAGCAGTGCGTGCACATTTTGGCGGCCGTTTGCCATTAACACACTGCTGGTCAATAGTACTGTAATCTGTGCTGTTAGTCTGCCAGTATCTTCAGCACTCTCACGACGTGTTAGTCACTCCATGTTAGCCGTGGTTCTTGTTTGTCCATGAAGCGATGTCGGCTCTGGGGCGCACCTGCGGCTAACACGTCTCCTCTCCATGTTCGCTGGGTGATGTCGGCCCCAAACGCCTACTGTTTGTGTTTCTGTTTATTAATTGTAAGTCTTCACCTTTTTGGGAATTGTCTGTTGTTCTATATTAAATGTGCTGTGGTGAACCCTGCAAGAAAATCCTCGTTATTTCATGCATCCTCTCCCTGCCCTGCATAAGAGCGCATGGAGAGGGAGGATTTACGCATAAGTAACGAGGATTTACACGAGGATTTAAGCACAAGATTCATCACAGCACATGTATTGAATATAAAGACTGATTCCAAAAGGTGGAGACTTACAAAAATACACAGAAACACAAGCAGTAGGCGTTCGGGGCTGACATCGCCCAGCAAACATGGAGAGGAGACGTGTTAACCGCGGTTGCACCCCAGAGCCAAAATCGCTACAAGGGGCGCAACAGAACCACGGCTGTGTGGAGTGGCTAACACGTCGTGATAGTGTTGGCAATATTGGCTGGCTGACAACATGGCAGATGATGCACACAAAACATGAACAGCTGACTGTCACTGAGTCTGACTCGCTAGACACAATGACCGCTTGGTACGGCTCAAACCAATATGGTTTGATGCCCCCAGATTCTTCATTGTCATCCCATTCTTCGGAACTATAATCGTCTGAAGATTGGACAACACAAACCAATTCCAGACTACATGTGCTGGAACCATGGTTGATGTTTTCAACCGCTTTCATCCTGTGTGTACAAAGGGCAGCCACGGGCTGGATTCTGTCAATGACGTTACAACATGGCTAGGGGATTTTCGAGCCACTGCCGCAATGGGTGACATTGCGCTCATGAAAACGTCGGATGTTTGCGTGGAAAAAGCCTGTTTAACTTAGAACTGCACAGACCAACCTATTTTGTAATATTGTATTATGTGTTGAAAAATAGGAAGAAGTCAAGAACGTGTCATCAGCACTTTAATGCACAGCATCAAAGTGCAACATATACACAAACCAGGACTTTAACCAGGATTAACATATTTCATCGTTTTGTTCTCACAAGCAAATACTTTGGACAAAGCAAGCGTGAATCAGTAGAGTTGGCTACTAGCTAGCTAGCTACTAGCTAGCTCGTGCTCCCCGCTAACACTCATTAGCCAGCACAGGACAGCGTTGTACTGCTCAAAAAAGTGAGCTTACCACCAACAAGATAAATAAGCGATAAGATGCACAATATCACAAAACACTCACCATCGATGGTTCTCTCACTTTCATCTTCATCTTCTCCATAGTCTGGTTCTATCCTGGGCTGCCATCTCTTTTGGTTGCGGGTCGATCTGGATACTGTCAGCCACCAAGCAAAGAAAAGTCCGCACCTCTTCGTTGGACCACAGTGTAGATTTCCGCGAAACCTGCAAAGCCATCTCTATTAATATCGTGTTTACTCGGTGACCGTGTTTACTCCACGAACTTTTTGCAAATGGCATTTTGGAGATTCTGCAGAAGACAGGCGCTTTCATGACGTTACACCCTGACCAATCAGTTGCCTACATTTTCGGCCCCACTCAGCGTGGTAAGTACCTACGTAATAAGTACGAAAAAAGTACCTGGTACCAGGTACTAGGTACTAATTGAAAACCCTACAAACCGGGTAGAGTAGAGTAGGGCTGAGTGGGTACTAGTGGAAAAGGGGCTTATGTCTCCCAGCTGGTCTGGGGCCATGGTATCCTCTCTGAAGAGCTGGAGCAGGTGGCTGGGGAGAGGGAAGTCTGGGCTTCTCTGCTTGAACTACTGCCTCTGCAACCCGGACCTCCGGAAAAGCGGTAGAAGATGGATGGATGGATAACCCATCGTGAATTATTTATCTTTCCATGCTTGTTTGCTAAACAACAGTTGTCATTATACCAAGTTGCCCTGGGTGACTTTAGCAAACTGTCTGTGAGCATGTGCCATTTATGTCTGTGAGCATGTGCGCAAAGGCTCCTTGTAGCAACCAATAACGTAATAACGGCCAATAATATAATACCTGCCAATAATGTAATAACTTTGGCCATTTTAAATGTAATAAAACCAATAACGTAATAATTTGCCAATAATGTAATAAAATGTTTGACGCAATAATGTAATAACATTTTGCCAATAATGTAATAAGTTATTACATTATTGATTGGTTATTACGTTATTGGCCTAACATAAAAAAAAAAAAATCCTTTAAAAATGTAATAACTGCAGCCGATAATGTAATAATGCATAAATAGGACTGCATTTCTTGGAAATAAAATATATTTTTTGCAGTTTTTGTGCAGTTTGCTCATCAGAAATAGGTATAGTGGATGGCATAGTCATCATATTCATTCATCAAGTCCCATGTAGCTCTCACTCTCCTTAATTATGGTTGTAAGAGCCAATTTGAGAATTACTTGTTGTACAAAATCTTTATTTAGAAGATTGTTTATTTGCTTAGATATGTAAATTCATAATTTCATGTATGGAGGAATATTATTTAATTCATTTCGGTGAAGTGTATTTGGTAGTTCTATCTAATTATAGATTAGATAGAATTATTCTATCTAATCTAATTATAAGTTGTATATATAGAACGCAGGGAACTTGCATTGAGACATTCAGAGATAAATTAGTCGAGCTGTACAATAATATTACTAGTAAGAAAATGGTAGCAATTTGTGGAGATTTCAATATTGATTTACTGAATCCACATCAACAAAATGTAATTACAGAGTTCATGAACTCTATGTACAGCATGAGTCTATATCCCACAATAACACATCCCAGTAGAATCACAGCTCTCACTGCTACACTTATTGACAACCTATTTGTCAATGTTATTGATAAGAAAATAGAAAGTGGATTATTGATAAATGATATAAGTGACCACTTGCCAACCTTTACACTTATCCATGGCCACACGGGGGCCAATCCAGAAAAAATTTCAACATTGTCAGAAACAAATCACCAAATGCAATCAGTTCTTTTAAAGAGGACTTGCTGAAGCAAGACTGGACAGAAGTCTATGTATCAGATGTAAATGAAGCCTATGACACATTTATAAACATTGTAACCACTCTTTATGAAAAAAACTGTCCATTAGTAAAAAAAAAAAAAAGCTTAAACAGAAATTTGCCGATAAGCCATGGTTAACCAAAGGACTACAAAAGGCGTGTAAAAAGAAAAATTTATTATATAAAGCCTTCCTAAAGAAAAGGACAAAAGAAGCAGAGCAGCAGTATAAAACATACAAAAATAAGTTAACATATATAATAAGATGTAGTAAAAGAGACTATAAAGAACTGGAGAAAAACAAAGACAATATTAAAAATACATGGACAATACTTAACAGTATCCTTGGAAATAAAAGCAGAAATACAAGCAACCCAAATAATATTCCAAAAAATTATAAAACGACTCAGAGTGTGAATGCAGCTTCACCTGCAGATGAATTTAATAACTTTTTTGTTAACATTGGTCCTAATTTGGCTCGAGAAATACCCACTACGGTGCCTACAGGTGATACAATATGCAATAACACTGCTATAAAAGACTCCATTTTCATAAAGAACACAGATGAAAGAGAAGTCATTGAAATTGTCAAATCGTTTAAAAGTAAAACATCTACGGACTGTGATGGTATTGACATGCTCTTAGTCAAAACTATTATTGAATGCCTAGTAAAACCACTGACGTATATCTATAACCTGTCTCTCCAAATAGGTATATTTCCCAATGCAATGAAAATAGCTAAAGTAATTCCGATATACAAGACGGGTGACAGAGGGGAATTCTCAAACTATAGACCAATTTCACTATTACCGCAATTTTCCAAGATACTTGAAAAAATATTCTATGAGAGAATTGACAACTTCATACTGAAGAATAATTTACTGTGTGAGCAGCAATATGGGTTCAGACACAAGAGGACAACTGCATATGCTCTAATGGAATTTATAGAAAAAATATCAACAGCCATTGAAAATAAAGGGTATTCAGTTGGAGTATTCCTGGATCTTAAAAAAGCATTTGATACAGTGGATCATAATTTATTATTAAAGAAACTACAGAATTGTGGTATTAGAGGGGTAGCACTGTCCTGGTTAAGTAGTTACTTAAAGAATAGATATCAGTACGTATGTGTTAGTAACAAAAACTCACAGTTACTGAAGGTTACTTGTGGAGTCCCACAGGGTTCAGTTTTGGGGCCATTACTATTCAATATGTATATAAATGAAATATGTAACGTTTCAGAAAAAAATGACTTAATATTGTTTGCCGATGACACTAATCTATTATGCAGTGGAAACAATTTGGAACAACTTCTGGATACACTCGGAAAGGAATTAGGAAAGCTTAAACTGTGGTTTGACTCAAACAAATTAACGCTCAATTTAAGTAAGACAAAATTTATAGTCTTTAACAACCATCACAACAACCCAGTACCTAAACTCAGTGTAAATGGTGTAGAGATTGAAAGGGTATCTGAAACTAAATTTCTTGGAGTAATAATTGATAATAAACTGTGTTGGAAGTCACATATTAACTATGTTAATATGTGACTTAACTATGTTAATATGTTACCCCCTATAATAATTATAGGGGGTAACTTTTTAATGATATAGGCACACTGCTTTTTTGAGAATATTTCAACTTTAGAGCTCATTTTCTCAAAATAATGGTTTTGTGGGATAGCCCACTTTACCTCTGAAGGGCACATTTGACCTTGTTGGATTTTATTTCCCCCCTTTTGCTATACTATTCAGTTCCTTTTAACCTGTACTATCCAAAATAAAGATTCATTCATTCATTCATTCATAGTTAGATCACTTAGTGCAGGTGTCTCCAACGCGTCGCTTGAAAGCTACTGGTAGCTCACGAAGCCTTTTCCAGTAGCTTGCCAAGAGGTCAGTAATATAAGAACATAAATTTGATTCATCACTTGGTAAAACCCCACCTAAAATGAAATGATTGCTTGTCAACTAACAGTCAATCAAACTTATGTTCTGTGCTGCTGTCTGCTATTGGAGCGGGTCGATGGGAGCAGGCTGACTGGCCAGATCGCGGCAATAATGGCGGCAGGAGAGTCCAGTCACTCCAGTAAAAGGAAAAAAATATTATTTTTTTTTTCATGAAGAGTGATAAACAGACTTTTGTTTCATGAATGTGAACGACAAGTGTGTGTGTCTGATCTGTGGCACGAGTGTGGCAGTGGGTAAAAAATGTAATGTGGAGCGGCATTTCACCAAAATTCACAGCAACTTCTCCCAAGACTTTCCAGCGGGAAGCAGCCTCCACAAACAGAAGGTAAAAGAGCTGAAAACTACACTTCAAAAACAACAATCTCTCTTCACTAAACCAATGAAGAAGGCCAGCGCAGCAACTGAGGCATCATTTAAAGTGGTGCACATCCTGGCCAAGCACAAAAAGTCCTTCACTGATGGCAGTGTAATTAAAGAGGCTATGACTGCTGTGGCAGAATCGTTATTCCGAAACCATAAAAATAAGATGGAAATTCTGTCCGCTATTGCTGATGTCCAGCTGGGTGCCAACACTGTGGCGCGGAGCATGTGTGTGCTGTCTGCGGATGCGATCAGACAGCTGGAGCTTGACATGAACAGGTGCCTCTGGTTTTCCATCCAGTGTGATGAGTCCGTGGACTCCAGTGACACAGCACAACTGGCTCTTTTCATACGGACGGTGTTTGATGACTTTTCCACAAAAGAGGAGTTTTTGACATTACTCCCACTGAAAACCATCACCAAGGGAGTTGATATTTCCAGCACCATAAGGGACTACTTTGTGCAAAAAAAGATTCCCATTGAAAAACTGGTCTCCATAACAATTGATGGGGCACCAGCTATGACAGGCCGTCACTCCGGATTTATTGCTCTCTGCAAAGCGGACCCAGACTTTCCATCACGCTTTACTATGAAATATCAACTTTAAGAGTATATTGGGCCTGTGTATTGGATACTTGATTTAAAACTCTCTTTTGTAGGTTTGCAGGTCATATTATCCTCTGGTTAGAGTTGAAAAAGGGTATAACTTTGTCTTTAATACCATTGCAGGTATTTTATAAACAATCTTTTTCCTCTCTTGCATCATTTTGGAATGCAGAGGACATGGACACAGACAAATGTCTGATGAAACCTACGATGTCATACTCAAGGCACTGAAGGGGGAATTTAATGTTCCTGTAGCAGAGAGATCCAGGATCCAGTGCTCTGCACTTATTCATCTGTGGCGGAATAGGCAGCATTACGCCCTCAGTGAGGATGGCCAGTCAATTACATTCAATGGAAAATTGGTACCCACAAAGTCAACTATCTCTGCAGTTGTAAATAAGGCTCTTGATGAAACAAAAGACTCTGGTGTAAGAAAATTAAACATATACCTTAGGGAACAGTACTTGGGAATCAGCTGAGCAAGTGTGAAAGACACCTTGTACAGATCAAGATGTTACCATCTCTACAAGGCAACATTCCGGAACAAACCCATACCAAAATCTATCAGGACCAAAGCAGTTCAAGATCGACAGCAGGTAGACCTTGCTGACATGGGTAAATGGAGGGTCAAGTATGGCCAAGTCACACATAGGTACATCCTGTATGTATGGCTAAGACCACTGAAAGGTAAACACAGTGCGGAGATTGCTAGACACCTTGAAGACATTTACAATGAGCATGGTCCACCAAAAGTCATACAGCACGGCCACGGGAAGGAGTTCAAAGGTGCTGTAAAAAAAACTTATGGAGTCCTTACAAGTAAAAATAATTCAGAGCTCTCCATACCATCCCCAGAGCCAGGGTAAAGTGGAGAGAAGCCACTGTGTCCTAAGGAAAAAAACAACGTATGACTTAGTCCAATATCAAGAAGGAGGAGTGAACTGGGTTAAGCATTTGCCAGTTTACGCAAAGATAATGAATGAAGACCCAAAGGAAATTTTGAGTTGGATGTCTCCTTTTCGGATTTATTATGGAAGACAAAGTCATGCATTATCCAACCGCTTAACTTCTTCCCGAGAAGGTCTTGAAGAACACTGTCCACCAGGCAACAAAACACTGCCCACTCAAAAGCAGAGGCTTTTGTTTGAGAATGAACGAAATAGGATCAGAAAAAGGACACAAAAAGCAACACAATGCTGCGTATGCCGACAGACTCAATCTGGGAATTTTAAAGTCTCTATATATAGGCTACATGATAATGTGTTGGTCAGGGTCAAGAGTGGCCGTCACAGAGTCTCACAGAAACAATTTGTGATACCAGGTGTTGTTGTGGCAAGAAACCTTAACTTGCACAAATACAAGGTTGAGTTTCAAATGCCAAATATCCCCACTCCAACACAAAAGTGGTTCTCAGTTTCTGATGTGACCAGTGTGACAAGACTAGAAGAAAGGCACCGCTCAAAGTCTCAGCCCAAATCAGTTCAACAAATGGACCTGCGAATACCTTACTCACATGAGGACAGATTGGAGGATTTTGAATCAACAAACCTGAACATTCACTTTGACCTAATCCCTGATGGCAACTGCCAGTTTGCTGCTATTTCTGATCAATTGGGCACTACTGGAATTTTCCGTTCGGCAGAAATATTGTGTGAAGAAATAGTGGCCAACCTAACATTTAATCCATATGGAGTGGATGGGACACCCCTTTCGAAGTATGTTGAGGAGACATGGGGAAATATTTACAGAGCACAACATGGCACATACGGTGACCAACAAAATCTTCAGAGAGTATCCCAGATCTTTAATGTTCAGTTCCTTATTTTGTCAACTCTTGGTTTGGATGCCACCTCTGTAATATCACCATCTGGTGATTACTGTGATAGCCTGCGTCTTTTGGTTCTTGGACATTTTGCTGAGGGACAGGGGTAACATTATGTAAGTTTAAATGGACCTATTCCTACTTACATTCAGGCCATTCAGGAGGCAGAGATGCACAGAGTGTCTCAACCTGCCCCTCTGTCTGGCACTGAACTTGGTGCTCTGTCTGATGCTGAACCTGATTCTATGCCTGTTGCCAAACCTGCCCTGCCTGATGATGAACCTGGTTTTCTGTCTCACCCTGAACCTGGGTTTCTACCTAATGCTGATGATCAGTCTAACCCTTTGCTTGACATGGTTGAGGATGCTGGCAATGAGCCTGGAGTTCAATACCTACCTTCAGAGATCTTATAAAGAATTATTGAATTTTCTCTCAAGCAAGATATGTCAATACTTGAAACATTCAATCAAGTCTCACTCTTATTCCGTGAAATGTCTGCACCATCCCATCAAAACCTACAGTATATATACTGAAAGAGAAGCACTTGCAGAGAGCCTAGAACTGGACAAGGAAGATGACTGTTCCATTAGTATTATGAAGCTCTATAAGGCTGCTGGACGCAACAGTGGTCAGTGGTCTAAGCTTACGCATAAAACATTTATTTGGCAAGGACAGCCGATGGATGAAACCCTGGATTCTTCTCAGTAAAGTAGCATTTGGGGAGTACAAAGTTAAGGACATTTAAGATAAGATAAGATAAGCCTTTATTAGTCCCACAATGGGGAAATTCCAGGATTGCAACAGCACAGGAATAGCAACACTCAGAGCAATAATTAAGAAGATACGGAAGATATAAATAAGGGCAGTGGATATACATACATACACATCAATATATAAATATATATACAAAATGTCTATATATATATACAAAATCTTTTCCATAAATTCACATGGGTGTATTTATGGAAAAGAGGAGATGGAATTAATAAGTGCTCACTTCTTCCTTCTCCCTTTCGAACACTGTATACTGTTACTTTATTACCTTTGTCATTTGTTTGTTTTTGTTATACTTTTTTTGTTTGAAATAAACTATCTATCTATCTATCTAAATGTGGAGCATTGTAGCGAGATGGAATAAACAGCATAACCGTCTACTTAGTTATCCTACATTGTATGAATATGTACCCATACATATTGTCACCCTCCGTAGCGACCGATACCGTCCTAGTTGTATATACTGGAGGGGCCCATTGTGTAAGTCTATTGCGTCTTTTGCATTCAGTACTATTAGGTCATCATGTTTTGTTGCTATCTCTGCAAGCATCCCTGCTTAGGTTATACAGTCTGACTGCCGTAGGTAGGAAGGACCTGCGAAACCTCTCGGTTGCGCACCTAGGATGATGTAGTCTGCTTCTAAATGAACTCCTCAGTGCATTCGGTATGTCCTGCATAGGGTGGAACTTGGACTCCAGCAGAGATGACAGTTTAGCCACCATCCTTATCTCTCCTATCTCCTCCACTGGGTCAGGGCGCTGCCCCAGGACAGAGCTAGCTTTTTTGATCAGTTTGTTCAGTCTCTTCCTATCGGCTGCTGTAATGCCACTGCCCCAGCAGGCCACTCCAAAAATGATGGCTGATGCCACCACCGTGTGGTAGAATGTCTTCAGCAGCACCCCTTGTACACCAAAAGACCTGAGTCTCCTCAGTAGGAACAGCCTGCGCTGTCCCTTCTTGTAGAGTGCGTCGGTATTGTGTGACCAATCTAGTTTATTGTTCAGATGAAAACCCAGGTACTTGTAGGATGTCACCATTTCAATATCTGTTCCCTGTATGTTTACTGGTGCTGTGAGGGGTTGTCCTTGCCTGTGGCAGTCCACCACCAGCTCCTTAGTTTTCCTCGCGTTGATCTGGAGGCAGTTCCGATGGCACCAGTCCACAAAGTCCTGGATAAGTCCTCTGTACTCAGCTTCATCTCCGTTGGAGATGAGGCCGAGGATTGCAGAGTCGTCAGAGAACTTCTGTAGATGGCAGTGTGTTGTGTTGTGTGAGAAGTCCACAGTATAAAGGGTAAACAGGAAGGGAGCCAAAACCGTTCCCTGGGGGGCCCCGGTGCTGCCAGTGATCGTGTCGGACACACAGTCCCGGGTTCTCACAAACTGTGGCCGGTTAGTGAGGTAGTCCAGGATCCATGATGACAGGTGCTGGTCCACCCCTACGCACAGCAGCTTGTCCTTCAGGATCATCGGTTGGATGGTGTTGAAAGCACTGGAGAAGTCAAAGAACATGATCCTCACTGCATTCCCAGGCTTCTCCAGGTGGGACAGAGAACGGTGAAGGAGGAAGATCACCACATCCTCCACCCCAATGCCATGCTGGTAGGCGAACTGGAGTGGATCCATCGCTGGTCCCACCAGGGGGCGGAGGTGAGCAAGGAGCAGTCTCTCCAGGGTCTTCATCATGCGGGATGTCAGGGCCACTGGTCTGTAGCTGTTCAGGTCTTTGGGGCGGGAGGTCTTTGGTACAGGTATCACACAAGATGTTTTCCACAACTGTGGTACCCTCCCCAGCTTCAGGCTCAGGTTGAAGATGAGCTCCACAATCCCACACAGCTGATCTGCACAGGACTTGAGGAGCTTTGCGCTGATGCCGTCCGGTCCCGACGCCTTCCTCGCCTTGATCTTTCTCAGCTCCATCCTCACCTGGGTCTTAGTGAGGGTCATGTTGGGGGGCTGTGTGTTAGGAGTGGGGGGGGGTGTTGGTGGAGTGGGGTGTGGACAGCAGGACTCGATGTCTTTAGAGGCAGCAGTGGTTGTTGTGCAGTCAGGGGGGAGGGCGGTTGGTCAAACCTATTAAAGAAACAGGTTCAGATTGTTCGCCCACTCCCTGCCCCCCATGGTCTGGGAGGAGGTATTCTGGAGCCCAGAGATGGTTTTAAGGTTTCTCCAGACCCCACCGATGTCACTCTGTTGCAGCTTGTCCTCCATCTTCTTCCTGAAGCTATCCTTGCCTTCTCTGATCTTCCTCCTCAGCTCCCTCTGTACAGACTTCAGCATCTCCCTGTTCCCCCACCTGAATATCCTCTTCTTCTCTCTCAGAAGTGTTTTTATCTCAGGGTTGATCCAGGGTGGATACGGTGGGTCTTGGTGGGTACGGTGTTGTCCACACAGAAGCTGATGTAGTCCGTGATGGTGCGAGTGAGGCCATCGATGTCCTCACCATGTGGATCGCAGAGCTGCTCCCAGGCAGTGGTTTCAAAGCATTCCTTTAGAGCGTCCATTGCCTCCTCAGACCATAACTTCACTGTGCGCATGACTGGAGGTTGTCTGTGCACTAGGGGTTTGTACACCGGCCGGAGATGAACCAAGTTGTGATCCGATCTCCCGAGTGGGGGGAGTTGTGATGAGGTGTACGCCTCCTTAGTGTTTGCATAGAATAAATCCAGTGTTTTATTGTCTCTAGTGTGGCATGTGACATACTGGGTAAATGTGGGTAGAATGGGAGACAGTGAAATATGGTTGAAATCACCTGAGATGAGGAGAAGAGCATCTGGGTGTTCTGTCTGCAGCCTTCCAGTTACTGAGTGGATGACGTCATGCACTGTCCCAGCGTTCGCCATCGGATTTGCATAAATAACAATGCAGATCACATGTGAGTATTCCCTCGGGAGATATGTAGGCCGCATGCTAACAGCTAGCAACTCAATGTCTTTGCTACAGTGCTGTTCCATAACCGTGATATGTCCCGGTCTGCACCAGTTGTTATTGACGTACATCATCACCCCACCGCCCCGTGCCTTCCCACTGTCTGGTGTTCGGTCTGCCCGTATTGCGTGGAAACCCTCCAGTTCAATGTTAGCATCTGCTGCTAGTCCTGTTAGCCACGTCTCTGAGAACAGGAACAGGCTACACTCCCGGTATATGCTATCGTATTGGAAGATAGCTGCTAGTTCATCTGTCTTTCCGAGTATCGATCATACATTCCCCATAATGACAGATGGGAGGGCGGGTCTGTACCTTATATTCCTTGCCCGCCGTCTTACTCCAGCTCGACACCCATGTCGTTTTCGTCTTAATTCGTCTTAATGTCGAGTTTTCGCGTTAGCATCATGGGCCGGTTGAGTGCTAGCATCTGGTCCCTGTTATACTGCCTCCTGCCAGAAACAGTGGCTCCGTCCGCTGAATCAGGAGACATTTGGGCGATCTACGTGTTCAGATGGAATAAAGTGACGCTGGATCATAAAGATTGGCAAGAGAGACAGATAGTAACAGAAATAGGCAAAAATTGATCCGCTGTTGCAAAGGGCAGCCTACTCGTGTGGCGCCGGAAGTCACCCAGTCACCATTTACTGGAAGAAGTAATGTCAATTTTATGTTGATGTTCAGTTTCAGGTTCAGGTTCAGTTTATTTTATTTGTACCCGTAGGTAGATTTGTTTTGCAGTCTGGTGACATCCATATTTACAAGCCACAATTACATTCAACATAAACACAAACACAGGCACACATGAAGCTAACTATCGTCGGCCTCCGTCAGTCTATGATGACCATGGAAGAGAATCCTAAACGTCTACTCTGCTGGAACAGCACCACCTGTAGCTGAACAGGCCGATGCGCACCAGTGTTCTACCTTCCAGCGTTGGGCGTTGGTAGGATTCAAGCCTGGGCAGGAAGATATGGAGGACAAGATGTTACCCATGCAGCATGTCCCCCCTCTCCACGTCACTGATGGATCCAAAGGAACAGCAGGGCTGCTATAGTTTGGCACCAGCGACGTTGCAGGAGCTGCCAGAATGATGTTGAGCACAACAGAGAACTGCCTTAGGGGCTCCGACTCTGGATTTTTCCTCAGGGTTGACTCCCAAAGCCTTTCCCGTGACCGGGTGTGCCGCAAGGCAGCGGAGGTTTGAAATCAGGGTTTACCTTCCCCTAGATGGGCTACCTTCCCAGGCTGACGAGCCACCATCTACCCGAAGCATCTGGTTTTAAGGCACCAGAGATCCGCCCTCGCCCCTTCTCCTATTAGTAAAAGCAGTTCCGCAGGGCTTAGAGACTAAACCACACGGGCAGGTTAGGAGTTGGACTTAGTTGTCAGAGGCTTTTCGAGACGCACGCCATAAGGAGCATTTTATGAGCACTGGAAGCTTAACCCCAGTACCGCTCCTGGCTATGACAACCTTGGAACCAAGTGGTTCCATGATAAAACATGATAAAACATGATAAAAATACTCAAGGCTCCATCAATCAGGATATAAAGACAGAGAGATGAGAGAAAAACCACAGATAAGAGAGAAGGGTCATATTAAAAAGTTAAAGACTAGTCAAAGAGGTTAAAAACTCAAAGGTCTAAAACCCAATAAAAGATTTAGAACCCAAATAAAATCCTACAAAAATAAGTAAATATAAAATGGAGTTAATAAATAGGTACCTAAATTATGTGCAATATATTGTTACAACTTGTTCAACTCTTTGACAGCAGCAGGAACAAAGCTGTTTTTGTAGCGCTGGGTTTTACTTTTTGGGACAGCAAACCTCCGTCTTGAGGGAAGAAGTTGAAAGTTGTGGTGCAAAGGGTGGGAGTCATCATTTAATATGGAGGTAGCCATCCTCTGTACCTGTCTGGTGTACGAGGATGTCAGGCTCAGCTATGACCCACCAAGCAAATGACTGGACCATCTAACTACCTGATCCAAGGATTTCCTCTGTTTCAGTTTTATCTGACCAAACCATGACACTAAAGAAAAGGATAAAACAGATTCAATAAAAGACCGATAAAACATTGTCATTATGGTTCGGTCAATTTGGAAGCGTGCAAGTTTCCTCAAAAAATGCAAATGTTGCCGACCCTTTTTGCACAGCCTTTCACAGTTCTCGTCAAAGTTTAAATTACTATCAATAATCGTCCCAAGATATTTGTAGGATTGTACACATTCAGTGGTCTAACCTTTTAGTACGGTGACTTTGTGCCTGGGAGTTTTCATCCTAAAGTCAATAATCATATCTTTAGTTTTTGTCGTATTCAGCTGCAGGTAGGAATCCTCACACCAGGGAACAAAATCATCAACTACTGGGCCGTGGCCACTCTCACCATCCTGGAGGAGACTGACAATAACTGAATCATCAGCATACTTTATAATGTGTCTATTGTCACGTCTGCTCTGACACATGTTTGTGTACAGGATGAAGAGTAGTGGTGACAACACACACCCCTGAGGAGAGCCAGTAGAAGAGCACTTTAGGTCAGACAATGTACCATTGACCCTTACTCTCTGTGTCCTGTTGGTTAAGAAATCCAGAATCCAACCCACCAGATTATTGCTCAAATCAAATTGTTGCAGGAGCCTTTCAACTAAAATATGAGGTTGGATTGTATTAAAGGCGGAGGAAAAATCCACAAATAAAAGCCTGGCATGTGTCCCATTAAAATCCAGATGTTTAAAAAGCATGTTAAAAAGAATGACAGTGGCATCCTCCACTCCTTTGTGAGACCTATATGCAAACTGCAAAGGATCCAATGCATTTTCAGTCTGCTTTAGGACCTCACATCTGACCAGTTTTTCAAAAATTTTCATTAAAATTGAAGTCAAAGGAACTGGTCTAAAGTCGTTTACCGTTTTAGGACAGCTGGATTTTGGAACGGGAACAACCACGGCATCTTTCCAGATCTTGGGCACATGTTGTGTCTGTAAGGACTTACTGAAAATGTAATGAAATACAGGACTCAGTTCATGTGCACAGGACTTTACCAAGCACCCACATATATTATCAGGGCCCTGACTTCTGTTCACTTTTACAGCGCAGAACTCCCTTTTAATATCCTGCACCTCAATATTAAAGTGCCGATTGTCTTTGAGTTTCTGTTTCAAATCTTGGGTTTCTGTGCTAAAATCAAAGGAGTCAAAATGACCATAAAAACAATTAAGAACATTAGCCAGCTCTGTGTCTGAATTAAAACCATCTAAAAACACACAATTACTGCGCTTTGTGCTCTGAAGGCCTACAATAGTTTTCATTCTGGCTCAGGCTGAACCAAGTTTCTTTGTTGCCATCTTACTTTACAATTCTGATTTATAATTCTGTTTTGCTCTTAAAATTTCAGACTTCAGCTCTTTTGTGGCAACCTGTAGCTCAGAAACAGACCCCTGTTTAAAGGCAAGTGCTTTCCTCTGTAAGCAGGATTTAACTGATTTTGTAACCCATGGCTTGTTGTTGGGATATATTTTGACACGTTTACGTGGAACAATCATATTTTTACAGAAAGCCATGTATGAGCGTGTGACGTCCACCAAAGAGTCCAAATCATCCCGGCAGGACAGTGTGAAAACCTCCCAGTCCGTACAGTTAAAGCATTCCCAGATGCAGTGCACTGAATCCTCTGTCCACACGTCTATGTCTCTGGTCTCCACCTTGCCTCTTCTGAGAGCAGTTTTATATGTGGGCAGATAAAAGGGGCATAGCAATACGGACAGCAGCTCCACATCGGGTGTACAGATGCGCTCTCTGACCATGACAGATGTGCAGTACTGTTTATTAATATATAAACATACGCCACCCCCCTGACGTTTCCCCGTTACCTCTTCCTGCCGATCCGAGCAAAGAGGGGGGCTCCAAAGCCATCAATCCACAGGTCCACGTGTCGGTCATGCGCAGTAAGCCACGTCTCCGTGTAAGCCATGACACAGCAGTTCTTGAAGTCCTTCTGGTAGCGTACACTCCCTTGAATTTCATCTACTTTGTTCCTCAGAGATTGTACATTCCCCAAAATCATGGAAGGAAGAGGAATGCTATTAAACTGACGCCTCCTCAGGTGTAATTTCACGCCTCCACGCTTTCCGCGTTTCCTGCTCTTGTCTGTCTTTTCATCGCTGCGTCCATGAAAGCCTCTTAATATAAAGTCCAGCAGTTGCGGCATAGACTCAAACACAGACGCTGCATTATCCGTGTTTAAATGCAGTAAATTGTCCCTGGAATATTGTACTCTCCCCGGCATGATCACGACCGCGCTTACCTCAGAGACACAGAGCCGATGGGAAAGAAGCAGCAGTGCAAAATGGGAGGGGGGAGAATCCATATTGATGGAACCAGGGAGCTCTTCGTTATACTTTGACATTCGTCTTTGACATTTCAGAGAACAAGTCAGCATGTCTGGTAGAGGAAAGGGTGGCAAAGGTCTGGGCAAGGGAGGCGCTAAGCGTCACCGTAAAGTTCTCCGTGATAACATCCAGGGAATCACCAAGCCCGCTATCCGCCGTCTGGCTCGCCGCGGTGGAGTCAAGCGCATCTCGGGTCTGATCTACGAGGAAACCCGCGGCGTGTTGAAGGTCTTTCTGGAGAACGTCATCCGTGATGCCGTCACCTACACCGAGCACGCCAAGAGGAAGACTGTCACCGCCATGGATGTGGTGTATGCTCTGAAGAGGCAGGGCCGTACTCTGTACGGATTCGGTGGTTAAACCACACCAGCTGCAACAACAGTCCACAATCCACAAACATTCCAGGACAAAAACGACACAGAGAATTTCGTTAAAACACATTAAAGTGCGTAGCACGGGGGCCCCCCAGGTAACGGTTTTGGCTCCTTTCCTGTTCACCCTTTATACTGTGGATTTCTCACACAACACAACACACTGCCATCTACAGAGGTTCTCTGACGACTCTGCGGTCGTTGGCTTCATCTCCAGCAGAGATGAAGCTGAGTACAGAGGGCTTATCCAGGACTTTGTGGACTGGTGCCATCGGAACTGCCTCCAGATCAATGCGAGGAAAACTAAGGAGCTGGTGGTGGACTGCCGCAGGCAAGGACAACCCCTCACAGCACCAGTAAATGTACAGGGAACAGACATCGAGATGGTGACATCCTACAAGTACCTGGGTGTTCATCTGAAGAATAATCTAGACTGGTCACACAATACCGACGCACTCTACAAGAAGGGACAGCGCAGGCTGTTCCTACTGAGGAGACTCAGGTCTTTTGGTGTACAAGGGGCGCTGCTGAAGTCATTCTATGACACGGTGGTGGCATCAGCCATCACTTTTCGAGTGGTCTGCTGGGGCAGTGGCATTACAACAGCCGATAGGAAGAGACTGAACAAAATGATCAAGAAAGCTAGCTCTGTCCTGGGGCAGTGCCTTGACCCAGTGGAGGAGATGGGAGAGAGAAGGATGGTGGCTAAACTGGCATCTCTGCTGGAGTCCGAGTTCCACCCTATGCAGGACATACTGAATGCACTGAGGAGCTCATTTAGCAGCAAACTACATCATCCTAGGAGCACAACCGAGAGGTTTTGCAGGTCCTTCCTACCTACGGCTGTCAGACTGTACAACCTAAGCAGGGCTGCTCGCAGAGATAGCAAAAAGACGTGACAACTTAATAGTATTGAATGCAAAAGACACAATAGACTTACACAATGGTCCCCTCCGGTATACAACTAGGAAAATACTGGTCGCTATGAAGGGTGAGAATATGTATGGGTACATAATCATACCATGTAGGATAACTAAGTAGACGGTTGTGCTGTTTCATTCCATCTAGCTACAATGCTCCACACTGTGTGTTTATATACTTATATATTTATTCCATCCAGCTACAATGCTCCGCACTGTGTGTTTATATATTCACATATTCATTCCATCTAGCTACAATACTCCGCACTGTGTGTTTATATACTCATATATTTATTCCATCCAGCTACAATGCTCCACACTGTGTTTATATATTTATATATCTATTCCATGTAGCTATAATGCTCCGCACTGTGTATATATATATACAGTATATATATTTATATGTACATACACTACCGTTCAAAAGTTTGGAGTCACTTAGAAATTTCCTTATTTTTGAAAGAAAAGCACTTTTTTTCAAAGAAGATAACTTTAACTAATCAGAAATACATTCTATACATTGCTAATGTAGTAAATGACTATTCTAGCTGCAAATGTCTGGTTTTTGGTGCAATATCTACATAGGTGTATAGAGGCCCGTTTCCAGCAACTATCACTCCAGTGTTCTAATGGTACAATGTGTTTGCTCATTGTGTCAGAAGGCTAATGGATGATTAGAAAACCCTTGTGCAATCATGTTAGGTCTGCAATGCTGTAACTGCTGCAAATGGAGGATTCTTTGATGAAAGCCAAGTTTGAAGGAAAAAAATATTATTTCAAATACAAATCATTATTTCTAACCTTGTCAATGTCTTGACTATATTTTCTATTCATTTTACAACTCATGGTGGTAAATAAGTGTGACTTTTCATTGAAAACACAAAATAATTGTCTGGGTGACCCCAAACTTTTGAACGGTAGTGTATGTATACTCGCTGCTCTTGTTTTTCTCTTGCCTTCTGATTGTTGCTCTGAGTGTTGCTATCCCTGTGCTGTTGCAATCCTGGAATTTCCCCATTGTGGGACTAATAAAGGCTTATCTTATCTTATCTTAAAAACAGACACACAGACGACGGACTTTTTTCACCAGCTGCCGGTCGCTGTGTGCGTATGCGCCCATTTGATGTTTTCCCCTTAGTTCAACTCTCTTAAGTTTTTTTTTTTTTAATATATTTGTAAATGAGTGTTCATGTTTTATGTTGTATATTGGAGTTAAGTGCCATTATAATACCAGTCCAGTTATTAAATACAGTTTTAAGTGAAGACTGAATCGCTTTAACAAATTCCTTGAGAAATGTTTGAAAAAAGTTTCAATTAAATGTTTTCCAAGAAAAAAATGTAAATTTATTTGACAATGCAACATCCAACAGAGACACTGACATGAAATTATGAATTTACATAGCAAATAAACAACATTCTAAATAAAGACTTCGTACAACAAGTAATTTTCAAATTGGCTCTTACCACCATAATTAAGGAGAGTGGGAGCTACATGGGAGCTACATGGGACGTACCCTTGATGGTCCTTCCTGTGGTAATGTATCGTCACTTCCTGTGTTGCTGACTGTCTGTGGTTTGCTCTCCTCGTTCTCCCGAGGATTTTGCCTTTAATTGTATTTTAAACACTTTTTTCCATCTACTCTTAGCTCTCACTTCTGTTTATCAAGCCTCTTGCACCTGTGTGCGCACTCAGTGTCAACTAATCACTCTCTTCAGCCTTCTGTTCACCTTTCATCTGTGTTTGTGTTAGCTTCGGGTTAGCCATTGCTATGGCTACTAGCTGTCTTTCCCTTTCTCCTCTGGTGTGCTCTCTCTGTCAGATGTTTAGCTACACCTCTGCCTCTTTTAGTGATAATGGTAAATGTAATAAATGTTGTCTTTTTGAGGCGCTCGAGGCGAGGTTGTCTGATTTGGAATCCCGGCTCCGCTGCATTGAAACACCGTCTGCGCCAGTTAACTTTGACAGAAGTCCCTTAGCGGCAGTGGAGCTCCCTAGCATAGGGCGACCCGTTAGTGGTCCTCCGGCTCTCCTCAGCAGCGAGGAGACTGGGTGGGTGACGGTGAGAAGGAAGCCTAGTCGCAAAGCCCTGGTTAACCACCAACCTGTTCACATTTCTAATCATTTTTTCCCGCTCAGCGACACACCCGCTGAGGAAAAAACTCTGATCATTGGCGACTCTGTAGTCAGAAACGTGAACCTAGAGACTCCAGCGGCCATAGTCAAATGCATTCCTGGGACCAGAGCAGGCGACATCTAGTCAAATTTGAAAATGCTGGCTAAAAGTAACTGTAAATACTCCACAATTGTTATTCACGCTGGCATTAATGACATCCGTCTCCGGCACTCGGAAGTCACGAAACTTAATGTAGAATCAGTGTGTGACTTTGCCAAAACAATGTCGGACTCTGTAGAATTCTCTGGGCCCCTCCCCAATCTGACCAGTGATGACATGTTTAGCCGCTTGTCATCCTTCAACTGCTGGCTGTCTGTGTGGTGTCCTGCAAACAACGTGGGCTACATTGACAATTGGAGCTCATTTTGGGGAAAACCTGGTCTTATGAGACGAGACAGCGTTCATCCCACTTTGGATGGTGCTTCTCATTTATCTAACAATCTTGCATCATTTTTATCCAAATTTCCAAAACCCTGACAACTCAGAGTTGGGACCAGGAAGCAGAGTCACAGTCTTACACGCCTCTCTGCAGCTCCTCTTCATCCGCCACCCCTCAACTTAGCCCCTGTCTTCCCCATCAGAGAATCATTGTCTGCTCCCTCCAAAGCAAATAAAAATATAATATATAAGCATCCCAAAGTGATTAAACAAAAAGTTGGTAAAGCTCAAATTAAACATGAAGCCTCTAAATTGATTGACTTGGCCTCTGTTCCTTCTCATAATTTAAAAATTAAGTGTGGTTTATTAAATATTAGGTCTCTAACTCCCAAGTCTCTGCTAGTCCATGATCTGTTAGTTGATCATCAGATTGATTTAATATCTCTTACAGAGACTTGGTTAGGACAAGAGGATTATGTTGGTTTAAATGAATCAACTCCCTCTGGTTATTTAAACTGTCAAAATCCCAGAAGTTCTGGTCATGGAGGAGGAGTAGCATCAATTTACCATTCCAAATTATTAGTTAATGTAAAGCAAAAAACATGTTATAACTCCTTTGAGGGATTGGTCCTCAGTATTGGGCACTTTAGCAATTTTAGGCTTAACCCAATTTTATTTGCCATAATTTATCGTCCTCCATCAAACTACTCAGAATTTTTATCCAAATTTCCCGAATTCTTAGCTGATTTAGTGCTGAAATCTGATAGAATAATTATAGTAGGGGACTTTAATATACATGTAGATGTAGATAGTGATTGCCTTAATGTGGCATTTAATTCAATATTAGACTCGATGGGGTTTTCTCAGAAAGTAGGAAATTCTACTCATTATCTCCACCATACGTTGGACCTTGTTCTGACATATGGTATAGAAATAGAAAATCTGGTAGTGTCTCCTCATAACCCTGTACTGTCAGACCATTGTCTGTTAACCTTTGATTTTACTGTTTCTGACTATTTGGCTCCTAAAGAAAAATATTACTACAGTAGATGCCTCTCAGATGATGTTTTTACCAAATTTATGCAGATTGTTTCCTTTATGTCATGTGTCAACACAACGGAAATAAGCTATAGAGAGCTTGCTCCTTCTGTAATTGATAGCATGGTGGACAGTGTTACAGCTTCTCTGCATCAGACTCTAGACTTGATGGCCCCCTTAAAAAAGAAAAAGTCTAATCAGAGATTTCAAACTCCTTTGTTCAACACAGAAACTCGTAGCTTAAAACAGAAGACTCGTCAATTAGAAAGAAAATGGCGCTCCACTAATTTAGATGAAATCTATTTAGCTTGGAGAAATCATCTTTTAATTTATAAAAAATCTCTTAGAAAAGCTAGAACAAGTTATTATTCTGCATTAATAGAAGAGAACAAGAATAATCCCAGGTTTCGTTTCAGTACTGTAGCCAAGTTGACAAAGAATCAGGACTCTGTCAATCCTGGCATTCCCTTAGAGCTTACTAGTCAGGACTTTATGAACTTTTTTCAATGATAAAATTTCATCCATCAGAGATAAAATCAATTAGATTCTTCCCACTGTTAACTTAAATATAGTAACTGCCACAACTCCTTCAATTGATAACTGTCTTGATGAGTTTACTCCAATTGACCTTTTAGAGTTAGACAAAATAGTTTCCTCATCCAAGCCTTCAGCTTGTCTTTTAGACCCTATTCCTACCAGGTTATTTAAAGAAGTCTTCCCACTTATTGGTAGCTTTATTCTTCATAAAATCAATTCTTCATTAACTTTAGGCCATGTACCGCAGGCTTTTAAAACGGCTGTAATTAAACCCCTAATCAAAAAGCCAATGCTGGATCCGGGAGCTTTAGCTAACTATAGACCAATCTCTAATCTCCCTTTCATCTCAAAAATCTTAGAAAGAGTAGTTGCTCCCCAAATATTTGACTACCTGCAGGGAAATGGTTTACTTGAAGAGTTTCAATCTGGGTTTAGAATCCATCATAGTAGAAACAGCCTTAGAGAAGGTCACTAACGACCTCCTCATCGCATCTGATAATGGATTTGTTTCTGTACTTGTCCTTTTAGACCTTAGTGCAGCTTTTGATACTATTGATCATAATATTCTACTTGATAGATTAGAGCATTATGTTGGACTTAATAGAACTTCATTGCAGTGGTTTAGATCTTATTTATCTGATAGGCTCCAGTTTGTTCATGTCAATAATGAATTTTCTTTCAACTCAAAGCTCAGTTATGGAGTTCCACAGGGATCTGTGCTAGGCCCTACTCTTTTTAGTTTATATATGCTTCCGCTCGGCAACATTATTAGAAAGCACTGTATACATTTTCATTGTTATGCGGATGGCACACAATTATACCTGTCAATGAAGCCAGATGATAGTAATCAATTAGTCAAGTTAGAAGCCTGTCTTAAGGAAATCAAAGCCTGGATGACTTGTAATTTTCTGCTGTTAAATTCAGAGAATACTGAAGTCATTCTTGTTTGTCCAAAAAACCTTAGAAATACCTTTCCAAATCAAACTTTCAGTTTGAAGGCGGTTACTCTTTCTCTTAATAGCTTTGTGAGGAACCTTGGAATTATTTTTGATCAAGATCTGTCCTTCAATTCACATATTAAATTCGTTTCTGAGACTGCCTTCTATCATTTGTGCAATATTGCCAAGATTAGGAGCATCTTGTCTCAGAGTGATTCTGAGAAACTGATCCACACTTTTGTTAGCTCTAGGTTAGATTATTGTAATTCTTTATTATCAGGTTGTCCTAAAACATCTTTAAAAAGTCTTCAGCTGATCCAAAATGCTGCAGCAAGAGTTTTAACAGGTACTAGAAAGAGAGATCATATCTCTCTGGTTCTGGCCTCCCTTCATTGGCTTCCCATAGAGTTTAGAATTAAGTTTAAAATCCTTCTTCTTACTTACAAAGCTCTAAACAATCAGGCCCCTTTTTATTTAAAAGATCTGATACTATCGTATTATCCTAATAGAGCACTACGGTCCCAAAATGCAGGATTACTTGTAATACCCAGAATCTCTAAAAGTACAATGGGAGGCAGAGCCTTCAGTTATCAAACTCCTCTACTGTGGAATCAGCTGCCAATCTGGATTCGGGAGTCAGACTTGATCTCTGTTTTTAAGAATAGGGTTAAAACCTTCCTTTTTGATATAGCCTACAATTAGGGAGGGATCTTGTGTTTCTGAACCCTCCCTTAGTTATGCTGCTAATAGGTTTAGATAGCCAGGGGACCTCCAATAATGCACTGGTCTTTACTCCTTTCTTCACTCTCAATGAAATATTTTTTTTTGCTGGTCATTAACATCTGTTTGTTCTCTCCCATAGATTGAGTCCCCATCGTGCTGTTTGCTCTCTACATGTCTGTTCTTTTCATCTTCTCTGTCCCCTCACCCCCCAGCCAGTCGCAGCAGATGACTGCCCCTCCCTGAGCCTGGTTCTGCTGGAGGTTTCTTCCTGTTAAAAGGGAGTTTTTCCTCTCCACCCTCGCCAAGCGCTTGCTCACAGGGGATCACCTGATTGTTGGGGTCTTTCTGCAACTGTGGGGGTTCCCCCTACAGTTGATAGTGCTATGAGATGACTGTTGTTGTGAAATGGCGCTATATAAATAAAGTTGAATTGAATTGAATTGAATTGAATGAATATGATGGCTATGCCATCCACTATATCTATTTTTGATGAGCAAACTGCACAAAAACTGCAAAAAAATCTTTTATTTCCAAGAAATGTAGTCCTATTTATGTATTATTACATTATTGGCTGCAGTTATTACATTTTCAAATGATTTTTTTTTTTTAATGATAGGCCAATAACGTAATAACCAATCAATAACATATTAACTTATTACGTTATTGGCAAAATGTCGTTACGTTATTGGCTCAAACATTATTGGCAAGTTATTACGTTATTGGCTTTATTACATTTAAAATGGCTAAAATTATTACATTATTGGCAGGTATTACGTTATTGGCCATTATTACATTATTGGTTGCTACACTCCTTGATACCAGACTATGGGAAAAAGAAGATATTCACATCTTTAACCACAGCTTTTGTTCCCACAGTTTTTTGAAAAACTGAGTCAGATGGTGTTGTTTTAAATGTATCTTCATGTTAGCTGTATTGACAGTTTTTTGCAGCTTTTTTCAAAGTTGGGTGACATTAGTTCTCCTTACTCATTTGGTTAAAATCCAAAATGATCCCACACCACAGCTTTGAAATCAATTCCATTTATTCTTCCAAACTTTCTGGAATTGTACAGTCATTGGAAAACTTTGTCATGGTCAACCAGCATGGGGGGCTTATGCCATCGATAAGCATTGTTTGTTTACAAGAAGTGAAGTCTCAGATACATCTCAGTGGAGAACAAACTGTTGAAACACTTCAACTTACAGACCATGTGGTTTATGCTGAGTTGCTTTTTTCCCCAGTAAAGTTCTCTCACACAGCCACTATGTTGTAAAATGATTGATGGTAAGGATGTCACAACGATCATACAGTACATCACATGCACATAATGTACACATGCTTGTGCTCATACAAACCAAGCCAGAGTTGAACCCAACCTCTCCAATCAAGCCTAATCGCAGCAGAAAGCAATCATGCTATTAAAAGGAAGTAGTCTTTCAGGGTCAGTTAGGTTAGGTAAACTTTACAATGTGAGTGGACCCTTCAGCTGGCCTCTTCAATTTCTGTGGCTGCCCCTCTGCAAGAGCATTAGCGTCTCCTCCCACAGAGAATGTGCTAACTGATACAAGGACAGAAGTGGCATGACTGGCTGAAGTGTAGGCGGATTATGTAAATTAATGCATGTAAACGCCAGTATGTATATGGAGACCAGAAACTAGCAACTTCAGGTGCCAAGAGAGGAAGTATGGTACTGTATGAGGAAGTCAGGAGTGGTAAAAAAAAAAAGTATGTGAGGGTGGTGCAGGACATATATGAGGACAGCGAGACAATGGTGAAGTGTGCTGTAGGAGTGACAAATGGATTAAAGGTGGGGGAGAGATTACATCAGGGATCAGCTCTGAGTCCCTTCTTGTTTGCCATGGTGATGGAAAGGCTGATAAAAGAGGTCAGGCAGGAGTCTTCATGGACCATAACATTCACAGACGACATTGTAATCTGTAGTGAGAGTAGGAAGCAGGTGGAGGAGAACCTGGAGAGGTGGAGATATGCACTGGAGAGAAGAGGAAGGAAAGTCAGTAGAAGAAAGACAGAATAGATGTGTGAATGAGAGGGAGGCAGGTGTAATGGTAAAGATGCAAGGAGTAGAGGTAGAGAAGGTAAATGAATTTTAATACCTGGGGTCAACCATGCAAAGCAGTGGAAAATGCACAAGAGAGGTGAAGAAGAGAGTGCAGGCAGGGTGGAGTGGATGCAGATGGGTGTTAGGGGTGACACAAGGATAGCAGTTAGAGTGAAAGGGAAGATTTACAAGACAGCTGTGAGACCTGCTATGATGTATGGTTTAGAGACAGTGGCACTGACGAAAAGACAGGAGGTGAGCTGAAGGTCGCAGAGTTGAATGAATGAACTAGAGGGTACTCAGAGAGTGCATACCTCTGCCAAGGCTCTGTCCCTCCCTCCCTTTGTCCTTCTCTCCGTCCCTTTGTCCATCCTTATCGCCATCCATCTGTACGTTGTGAAATAGGGCCTTCGTGGCGGTATAAACTCACAGAGCACCTCCAACATCTAATGAGTTCATCTTTGGGACAAGTGCCACCTCTAGTGAAAATCTCATTCAAGTCCATCCAGTAGTTTTGGAGTATTATTGCTAACACTCTGTGAGAAGATAAGAGCCTTGGCGGAGGTATGCATTTTGAGATCATCACCAAAATCTAATCATGTGTTCAGTGTATCACTACACACCTTTCCTGAAAATATTGAATGAAAGGCGCTATTTAAATGCAATCTATTATTATTATTATTATTATTATTATTACTAGTACATACCCATGCATACCCATCCATGCCCATAGAAAGCAAGTATAAGCAAGTATTTCTGCATGCCCGTTGCTGAAGGGTCTCTTGTCTCAGACGACTGTGTTGTTAACAGTCATGCCTGCGGCGTACTGTTCGAACCTGAGGTGTTTCATTTTCACTGCATCTTTTCTGAAGTGCAGCAGTTCTCCTCACTCTCTTGCTCTCCATCTGGTGGTTCTTCTTCTTCTTCTTCTTCTTCTTCTTCTTCTTCTTCTTCTTCTTCTTCTTCTTCTTCTTCTTCTTCTTCTTCTTCTTCTTCTTCTTCTTCTTCTTCATACAGATCATTGGTTGAGGGATAGGTGCATCGTAATTCCAGTTCAATTCATGGACAGGATCATGAAAATATATCTGAGCAAAAAGTGGCTTTCAACCCTGTTCAGGAAGACCCGTGCATGCCCATAGAAACCAACAAACTTTAGCACTTGGATAAAATCAGTGTTTTGCTTGGCATTTTACACATTTGTAGTGTAGACTGCCATTCTTCAAGGTTACACATTTTTACTGTGTCAGCCCCTCTTTAAAAACAACATTGCTCAGAAAGCAACGCTTTTGCTTAGTTTCTTCATCTTGAGCAAAAATACAAAGACTGCTTGATCTGCCAACTCTGCTCTCTGCAACATAGAATTGGCAATGGCTGAAGAAATCTGTTGTGCAGAAAACACCAACGCGCTGTAAATACTGGCCCTGTGACTTATTCACAGTCATGGCAAAGCAGAGTGTTACTGGAAACTGTTTATGTCACAAGGTGAATGGAAACATGTCAGATGGTGTGAGTGTGACTCGTGGAATCAGGAGAGTGCATCCAGCATTGACACCAATCACAGATGTTGCAACCAACAGGTGAGGGATGGTCTTCTTCTTCTTTTAGATTTGATTGGCAGTTGGCAACCAGCTTACAGGTGCATTATCGCCATGTGCTTAACTCCTAGATCGTCACTCTAATCAGGGGTCTCAAACTCATTCCATGGAGGGCCAAGACCCTGCAGGTTTTACCTCCACCCAGTGTCTTCAACAGGTGATTTCACTGAATTTCTTCCCACTGGTTGCTGATCAATGAAAACACCTGCTGAAGACACTGGGTGGAGGTATAACCTGCAGGGTCTTGGCCCTCCATGGATTGAGTTTGAGACCCCTGCATCTGGTCAGGAGCTCTTCTGTCTTGAGGGATGGTCTAAATGACATCATAAAGACATCAAGGCCGGCATAGGATATCATGGTCTATATGACTTCATATAGACCTCAACTAACTAACTACTAACTAACTAACCTGCACTTATATAGCGCTTTTCTAGTCACAAAGACCACTCAAAGCGCTTTCATTAATACTAACCCTCTATTCTAAGGGCCTATAGGAAACAGATATCTAGGGACAATTTAGAACAGCCAATTAACCTAACATGCATGTTTTTGGCATGTGGGAGGAAACCGGAGAAATCCCGGAGTAAACCCACGCAACACGGGGAGAACATGCAAACTCCACACAGATCACTGTTGGTCGGGGGCTGGGATCGAACCCACGATCCCACGATCCCCAAAAGCCCCCTCAAGGCAGGCATCACTGTATATGACATCATAAAGACATCAAGGCCCAATCACAGATGTTGCAACCAACAGGTGAGGGATGGTCTCTGCATCATAGGACATCATGAAGAACACCGTGGTCTATATGACATCATAAAGACCTCAAGGCAGGCATGATGTCCTATGATGCAGGACATCATAGGAACATCATAGGCCTTCCTATGATGTCCTATGATCGTGACAGACAAATTTCTTAAATTTATAGAGTGATTATTATTATTATTATTATTATTATTATTATTATTATTATTATTATTATTATTATTATTATTATTATTATTATTAACAGACAGAGAAACAACAGCAAAAACAGTATGACTGCATTTTATGTCTACATAATAATAATAATAATAATAATAATAATAATGGTGAAGGGGAATCTCAAGAAAGAGACTGAAGGACTTATTACTGTCGAGCAAGATCAGGCATTAAATACCATCTCAATGAAGGCTAAGATCCAAAAACAGAACCTGTCCCCCCATGCAGGATGTGTTATGGCGGTAACCGAGGGTCAATGACGACACTGAAGGTGGAACTGAACACAACTTTATTGTGGACTCACACTACTAATACAGACGCTCCCGTCAGGCAGAGAGGTGGTCAAAAAGACTGACACTCTTCCTCACAGCCCTCTTATACCCCAGGTGGCGGCGGAACCAGAAAGGTGGAGCCACCACCTGTGTCACACAATAATATTTCCCATGAACAACATCACCCCCCCCCCCTTCAAAATGGTCCAAAACACACATACAATCAAGACCCTCCCCAATTTAGAACCCGAATCACGCACTAAAATTAAACAGAAATATATCAGGGCCTATAACAGTCACGCAAAACAACTAAGGCTAGGGGGGAACAGGTGAACTAATGTTCCATACCCCACACGGCTAGACGGATTATTTTGCCGTCTCAACTAAACACAGTCTATTAAACTAAAACTGCAGTGTTCCTACATAAATAACAAAACACAAAACAATCCCATTATTAGAACAAACATATATACAAACAGGTTATGGCCCCATTAACCCCTTGCACTCTGGTCAATTTCCCTAAAAACGCCAACATATAACGTACCCAAAGTAAATCAAAAGCTGTTCTTCAACCCTTTGCAGCATCTTCATGGGGTTGGTCTCATTTAAAATAAAACACTTTGAATTTTTTGGCAAAACAGTCATAATCTCTCTAAGTGCTCCTCCCACTGAGTAACAGTCATCTAAACATACTGAACTTGAAGAAAATAAATTTCGCCTGGGTGTTTTTTTGGATACAAATGCTTGCAAATAACACACAGCTGTCAGATCCGGCTGGAAAATGCAACAGAAATGTAGAACCAAGTGTTATCAAGCTGCGGTCCAAATTTGGTAACAATATCAAAAAAAATGAATATATTACACAACTTTTTTCTCAGGTTGTTCCCAGGCGTTTTTGAACTGTGCCAAACTGTGCCAAACTGTGCCATTAGTTTGGAAAAACGTCTATAACTTTTGAATGCTTCAACATAGAAGCTTCATCTTGGGCTCTAATGAAAGGTGACACTTACGGCTATCTTGTTAGATAGCCCAAACTGTGCCAAACTGTGCCAAACTGTGCCAAACTGTGCCATTCTTGGGCTCTAATGAAAGGTGACACTCAGGGCTATCTTGTTAGCTATCCAGAAACACTGTCAGTAGTAATGACGCAGAGAAAATGAAGTTTCAATTCTAAACACGCTTTACTGAACAAAAATGTCAATATACAAAACATACTATTTACAAACAACAAATTCAATTCAATTCAATTCAACTTTATTTATATAGCGCCATTTCACAACAACAGTCATCTCATAACACTCATAACAATCCCCTGTGAGCAAGCACTTGGTGACGGGATTTTTTTACAAGTTGACAGCAATACCCTCTCAATCAAATATAATTTTCTAATCCTACTCATCATCATACTGATTCCTAGAAAACGTGTCAAGATTTTGCTGAGGCGATCATGCATATCTGTGCCTCTCTTCTCATTGGCCTCTTCTGCTGCTGGGCTGCTGAGGTGAAGGGCCCAGCTGATCAGGAGAAACTTTGTCCTGGTCATTACACTCTTGCGGAAAGGAAGGCTGTACAGGTGTCCCCCTCGCCAGTAATCACTGAAGGATTTGCACTTGACTATACCCATGTAAATAATCAGGCCAAAAAATGAGAGCAGGTTGGAGCGTGTGAGGTCAATCCAGGGGCTGGTGGGTGTGTTGTAGTGTGCAGAGCCATGTAGGTTGGTGTTCTCAACAATGTGGTCTAGCACAGATGGAGTGAAAAATAACAAACAACTGAACGGGGGTGTATGAAGCTGTTGTAATTAGCTGAGGTCCAGGTGGATTTTTGGGACGAAAAATGGGCTATGGTTGAATGATGTCAGGGGTGTCGGAATCATGCCACCTCTCCTCAGCTGATGAAGGGCTGGCCGATGTCCCAGGCTGAAGGCTTCCATCACCACTCTCGCCTCCTCTTCCTCTCCTGCTACCTCCTCTTCCTCTCCCTCTTCCTCTCCTTCCTCTTCCTCTCCCCAGTGGTGTCCCTCTTTTTGGGGTAGGGGTTTCCTCTTCTGACGAGCTCGCCAGTTCCCTTCTTCTGCGCTTGCTGGCAGAGTGCTCGTCTGGCACCCACTTCTCACCAGAGCCTTCATCTGAAGTTTGTCTATTATGTGAAAATAAAGTCATTTACAAAGTTCAATTTTTATTTTTCACTATTCTCCTATTTTCCCAGAGTTCACATACACAGCACAGTTCCTGTTTTTTTTGTTGTTGTTTTTTTTACAAGAAAAAATAGCCTAAAGTGCAATAAAAATTATACTAAAACATTATTACATTTTTAGAGGGTAACAAACAACCCACTGGGAGGAGACCCCGGGGCAGACCCAGGACTCGGTGGAGAGACTATGTCTCCCAGCTGGTCTGGGAACGCCTTGGTATCCTCTCTGGAGAGCTGGAGCAGGTGGCTGGGGAGAGGGAAGTCTGGGCTTCTCTGCTTGAACTGCTGCCTCCGCGACTCGGACCTCCGGAAAAGCGGTAGAAGATGGATGGATGGATGGATGGATAACAAACAACCCCCCCACACACACACACACACAAAAACATGCCACATAAAAAATGTGTGGCCTTTTTTACAAGAAAAAATAGCCTACAGTGCAATAAAAATTATACTAAAACATTATTACATTTCTAGAGGGTAACAAACAACCCACTGGGAGGAGACCCCGGGGCAGACCCAGGACTCGGTGGAGAGACTATGTCTCCCAGCTGGTCTGGGAACGCCTTGGTATCCTCTCTGGAGAGCTGGAGCAGGTGGCTGGGGAGAGGGAAGTCTGGGCTTCTCTGCTTGAACTGCTGCCTCCACGACTCGGACCTCTGGAAAAGCGGTAGAAGATAGATGGATGGATGGATGGATAACAAACAACCCCCCACACACACACACACACAAAAACATGCCACGTAAAAAATGTGTGGCCTTTTTTTACAAGAAAAAATAGCTTACATTGCAATAAAAATTATGCTAAAATATCTATCTGCAATGCAGAGGATAACACACACACCCCCGCCCCGCTACAGAGGAACTCTGCACACCAAAAAACTTGTGACCATGACGCACCGTTGGAATTACCGATCGGTCAAAAGGGATTTTTATTACTATTTTCATCGATAAAGAATAATTTAGCTTATAACACTTTCCTGTCCACAACAGCAATAAGTTCCTCATTGGCAGACGAACATGAAACTGGTCCGGTTGTAACGGACTCGTGCTTCTGGTCACCCGACCCGGTCAAAACATCTCCGCTTCCACGCTTGCGGTTTTGGCGAACCATTTTTCCAAACAAATAATCCAAAAAAGACTGGCTGATGCTACCGTTCCGCACAGGTCTCAATGTCAGTAACCCAGCGGCTTAGGCAAAAGAGATTTTATGCAGGGAGACGCACGTCAACTGTTAAACTTCTCTGCTTCAATTGCCTCGTATTCACAGCCGTTGGTAGGCAGGTCCTTCTTGCTAGGTTTTCAGTCATTGGTTCTTCAAGGTTTCAGAAATCCAATTCAAGGCTCTTATTAGAGGTCAATCAAATCTAAACCAATCATACACTCCTTTGGCTTTCTGTTCACGGCTGTGTGAAAAGAAAGCTGAACAATGCAGCTTTTTTTTTCCGTGCGCACTGAGACGCACAGGCACTGTGCGTCTGAGTGCGCACTGAGACGCACAGTGCGTTCTAGGACGCACAAGGGCGCACTGGGACGCAGAGACGTGCCCGCCCGTGGTACACCGGAGTGCAAGAGGTTAATAAACCCCATAAACAACATAATTACTATTCTTGCCAACACCATGCAATAAACACATCACCCAAACATCAGCCTGCCCCAGTAGAGGAACCACTCCCCAGAAAACCATCAGACGGTTCCCCTCCAGAGCACCTTCTTCTCTTTACTCCCAGGGATGGCCCGCGTCGCCAACCAAACACCTCTTTCTCCTGCTTGGCACGCCGCAGCTCGTTAGGATGCCACCATGAGCCATGAGAGAGCTGAAGGTAGCCATCCTCCCTAACAGCTACCACCTGCAGCCGCCCCTGGTCGTCCTGTCACTTACAGTATGTTTGCCCAGAACTCTTCTCGACTGGGCCTCATCTCTGGGTCGGACCACATCAGTGACCCCCAGAGGAGCCTGACTCGGCTTCCAGTGTCCCTGTGTGGCACGTCGTTTTACCATGCCAACCGGTCCTGCCCCACTCGCTTTCATTTTTCCGCCAGTGAAGCTGTTGTGACCCCTTGCTCCTCGGTACCTCCCAGCCGAACTCCAGAAGCAGAATGGGTCATCCACTCGGCTCCACCCACTGTCACAGGTGTTCCACCGTGCCGCCCAGTTCCCTCAGCTAGGGCTACTTGGGTTCTGGCACCGGAACCCTCCCGCGATGGCCCTGGGTGGGGTTGGTCCTGCTCATCTTCCAGAACACTAGGCCAAGGTTTGTCCCATACAGAATCATCCACCACTCCCGGAACCGGCCAGTCCCACAAACCACGGCCCGACCACTCCTCTCCAATACTGCTGGTGGTGGTGAAGCCCAGTCCATAAAAAAGGTCACAGCCCATAATGTTCTCGCCACTGGCAGTCACCAAGAACTTCAGGTTGGACACCTCTGCCGACTTGTACTAAGCCGTCAGTTCCACCGATCCCACCGTGGCCAACCTCTTTCCACCATATCCACACAGCGGCACTGAATGACATCTTATTCGGTAATATGGGAAGAAACTCCTCACAGTAGGCCAAATCAACACGGACCTCACCGCGCCCGTGCCAGTCAGCAGCAGCACCCCCACCCCGTCCAATTTCACCATACAGTACGTACGACCATTGGTGCTCGGGGAGACGGTGTTGTCATCACCCGCAGCTCACGGGCTTCCACCTCAGCTGCGCGCACACCTGCTTCTCGTTAGTGCGCAGATATTTATTCCATCCTGCCCTGAGCTGCAGCCTGGAGCCGTCTGTCTCCCTGCGTACTCAACTCAGCAACATCCTATCCTTCAGGCCTGCTGACGACTCTCCTGGACACGTAAGCTGTCTGTATTGCCTTACCTTCTCCTGTTCAGACTTCCCCTGTGCACAGGTGGATTCCTTGGCGGCGGACTCACTTCCCCTCATCACGCTGCTCCTCTACCTTGCTGCATCATCCCGGACGCACAGCAGGACGCTGTCTCCCAGGTTTGGGACCTTGCCAACGCCAGCCACCGCGCAGCTACAAGTAAGCACAGAACATCCTCACTCTCCTGTGTGGTTGCCCAGCTAATCCCTGCTCTTCTCTCATTATAGGGTTGCCTGGCTGTATGGCGTACTGCTCTGTCCTGACTGCATCCTCCACCCACATTACACTCGCATCTCACATACACGCATCCACACACGAACACTGCTGTCAATAAAGCTTTCAAATCTGCCTGAGCCTGTGTGCGTGTTTCCTGGGCCGAACAATATGTCAGTACGGCTCCAGCAACGCGGCCCAGCGGACAGCGGGCTCGCATGCCGTTTTTCCACCCTCGAGGCTCGGGTGGATATGATAGCTCATCAGTAGCAGGTGATATTAAACCAACTCACCTCAATTACTAACCGGTTAGACCGCCAGGACCCTCCGCGGGCTTTCCCTCCAGGTCCTCTTGGCGTTGCGGCTCCGGGTGCCTCCACAGCCGGCCAGCCTAGCTCGGGAGCACCAACCCGCCTCACACCTATTCCAACTCCTGCTCGCTTCAACGGGAAACTCGGTGGAGCGAAGGGGTTTATCCTGCAGTGTGAGTCACTGTTTCTGCGCGTTCCCGGGGATTTTCCCTCAGACCATAGCCGAATTGGGTACATGGCTAACCTTCTCGAGGGGCGAGCGTTAGCTTGGGCTTATGCTGTAATGACAAAGCCCAGCTACGCAAACCTCTCGTATGACCGGTTCGTGCGAGACTTCCTAGAAGTCTTTGATCATTTCCGACTCGACAGCGTCCTCGCTGATTGGCTCCTTAGTCTCCAATAGGGAGGCCGGTCAGCGGCGGAATACGCAATCGACTTCCGGGTGGCAGTGGAGGAGGTGGGCTGGAGAGAGGCTTCTCTCTGCAGCATTTTCCTCCGTAGCCTCAATTCTGGTCTGTGGGATGAGCTAGCTGGTCGGGATCTCCCAGCGCGACTCTCTGAGTTGATCTCGCTCACAATTAGCCTGGACAACAGGCTACGTGAGCGGGCTGCGGAGCGGAAGTCTGTCAGCCGCTCGCGCGGAGCTTCCCTCCGTCGAGCTCAGTTGCGCCCCCTGGCATTACCGGCTCTGGAGTCCGCCGATGAACAAGATGACATGGCCATCGGGCGCACTAGGCTCCCTCTAGCGGAGAGACAACGCCGGTGGGAACGGGGTCTCTGCATGTATTGTGGAGATGACCGGTATCCCGTGGAGCTGTGCCCGGTGAAGCCAAACGGGGAGGTCCGCGAGTGACTGTAGGGGGCCTCGCGGACTCTAGCCGACCAAATCCCCTATCTTCATGCACACTGCCCATACGTTTCTGCCACAACTCCACCGGGCATTCCACTCACGCACTGGTGGATTCTGGGGCAGAGCAGAATTTTATTTCTAAGAGCCTGGCAACCCGTTTGGGCATACCCCGCCAACTGCTGCCTACCCCCCTGAACTTGGTGACGCTCTCACGCTCTTCTCTGGGTACAGTTACACACTGCACTAAGCCAATTCCCATCATCGTCTCCGGCAACCACCGGGAGGATCTGACCCTCTACGTCCTGCCCTCCTTGTTGGACCGTGTCATTCTGGGTTACCCTTGGCTGCGGCTGCATAACCCTGTCCTGGATTGGAGAACCAGCAGCATCCTGTCCTGGAGCACCTTCTGCCTGGGCACCTGCCTCCAGTCGGCGGCTTGTGCTCCATCTTCTCCTCCGCCGGCTCCGGTCTCTGAGGCCCCTGACCTGACTCTAGTGCCGCAGGAGTTTCATGACTTGGGGGCAGCATTCAGTAAGTCCAGAGCCTTGTCCCTTCCGCCGCATCGACCATACGACTGTGCAATTAACATCCGCCCGGGGGCCCCCCTGCCATCTGGCCGCCTATACAGTCTCTCTGCACCGGAATGCGAGGCGATGGAAACTTACATTAAGGAGTCACTCAGCGCTGGGATCATCCGCCCCTCCTCATTCCCGCTTGGCGCGGGTTTCTTCTTCGTGGGTAAGAAGGATGGGTCCCTACGCCCTTGTATTGACTTCAGAGCTTTAAACAACATCACGATAAAGGACCACTACACACTGCCGCTCATGGACACTGCTTTCCACTCCCTCCAGATGGCGACCTGGTTCACCAAGCTTGACCTCCGCAGCGCCTACCATCTCGTTAGGATCCGGGAGGGAGACGAGTGGAAGACGGCCTTTAGGACACCCAGCGGCCACTTCGAATATCTCGTGATGCCGATCGGGCTCACCAACGCACCTGCCGTCTTCCAGCACCTTATAAACGACGTTCTGTGGGACTTCCTGGGAGTTTTCGTCTTCGTTTATCTCGACGACATACTCATCTTCTCCAGATCACGGGAGGAGCACCAGGCCCATGTGAGGCAGGTCCTGCAACGTCTGCTGGAGAATCGCTTGTTTATAAAGGCCGAGAAGTTTGAATTCTACGCCCAGACCACCTCCTTCCTGGGGTTCGTGATCTCCCACAATCAGATCCTCCCCGACCCCGCTAAGGTTAAAGCGGTGGTCGAGTGGCCCACGCCTACCTCCAGGAAGCAGGTGCAGCAATTCATTGGGTTCGCGAACATCTACCGGCGCTTTGTTCCCAACTACAGCGCCATCGTCTCCCCCCTGACCCGCCTCACGTCATCGAAAGTGCCCTTTCAGTGGTCTGAGGAAGCGGCCATCGCCTTCAAGACTCTCCAGGTGGAGTTCTCGTCCTCCCGGGTCGTGACCCAGGTAGATCCCGCACTTCAGTGTCTGGTGGAGGTCGACGCGTCCGACACGGGGGTGGGAGTGGTGCTCTCCCAGCGATCACCAGTGGATGGTGTCAAGCAGCCCTGCGCCTTCTACTCCAGGAAGCTATCAGCGGCAGAGCATAACTATGACGTCGGCGACAGGGAGTTCCTCGCGGTCAAACTCGCACTACAGGAGTGGCATCACTGGTTAGAGGGGGCAGCCCGGCCCCTTGTGGTCTGGACGGACCATAAAAACCTTGAGTACTTGAGGTCAGCGAGGTGCCTGAATGCCCGCCAGGCGCGCTGGTCCCTATTTTTACTCGCTTTAACTTTACCATCACGTACCGTCCAGGCTCGAAAAATGGGTTGCCCGACGCCCTGTCCAGATAATTCACCCCAGAAGGCCCGGAGAAGTCCGAGCATACCATCCTGCCCGATTCGTGCGTTGTGGGGGCAATTGCATGGTCCATCAGGGGCAAGATTCTGAAGGCTCAGGAGGCGGAGCCAGATCCCACCGGGGGACCAGAGAGGAGGCTTTATGTTCCTTCGGTGGTTCGGGGTGAAGTGATCCATTGGGCCCATACCTCCAAACTCTCCTGTCACTCAGGCATCACCCGCTTGGTGAGTTGGCTGCAACGCTCGTTTTGATGGCCGGGTCTCCAGAAGGACGTTACCAACTATGTCCAGGCCTGTCCCCAGTGCGCTACCGGCAAGTCCCAGAACTCTCCACCTGCGGGTCTACTCCAACCCCTGCCGGTCCCGGACAGGCCCTGGTCACACATCGCCCTTGACTTCGTCACCGGACTCCCTGTCTCTAACACCTATGACACGGTTCTAACCATTGTGGACAGGTTCTCCAAAGCCGCTCATTTTGTGCCTCTTCAGGGTCTCCCTTCGGCGCGTGAGACGGCTGATCTCCTGGTCCAGCATGTCGTCAGGCTGCATGGGATCCCGCTGGACGTGGTCTCGGACCGAGGTCCGCAGTTTGCCTCCCAGGTTTGGAGGAGCTTCTGCAGTGCCTTGGGGGCTAGAGTCAGTCTCTCCTCTGGTTACCACCCCCAGTCTAACGGGCAGTGCAAGCTCACGAACCAGGAGTTGGAGGCCGCCCTGCGCTGCGTAACATCGTCTAACCCTTCGTGCTGGACCTCCTACCTGACCTGGGTGGAATATGCCCATAACTCGGCCCGGTCTACTGCTACTGGGGTGTCGCCTTTTAAAGCGTCCTTGGGGTACGGCCCCCCCCATTTTTCCTGAGCAGGAGGGTGAGCTGGCCGTTCCTTCCATCCAGTCGCACATCAGGTGCTGCCGGAGCGTGTGGACCAAGACCAGAGACGTGCTTTTACGCACAGCGACGCGCAACAGCTCCACCCCCAATCGCCACAGAAGGCCGGCTCCTGCCTACCAGGTGGATCAGCAGGTTTGGCTCTCGTCCCAGGACATCAGCCTGAAAGGTGAGAAGAAGAAGTTGGCACCGAGGTTCCTCGGCCCCTTCACTATTTCCAAAATCATCAACCCTGTGTCTGTGCGTTTGGCCCTCCCCCCCTCCCTTCGTGTGTGTCCCACTTTCCACGTTTCTAAGATCAAACCTGTCCTTTCCAATTCACTCTGCCCTCCTCCTAGGTCCCCCCCTGCGCCTAGGATGATCGACGGTGACCCGGCGTATGGTGTTACTGCTATCCTGGACTCCCGGCGTCGGGGTCGTGGGCTGCAATATCTGGTGGATTGGGAAGGTTATGGTCCGGAGTGGAGATCCTGGGTGCGCTCTTCGTGGGTGTTGGATCAAGACCTCATCACGGAGTTCCACCGGACACACCCAGGTAGGCCAGCGCCAGGAGGCGCTGGTAGGGGGGGGAGTACTGTCATCACCCGCAGCTCACGGGCTTCCACCTCAGCTGCACGCACACCTGCTCCTTGTTAGTGCGCAGCTATTTATTCCATCCTGCCCTGAGCTGCAGCCTGGAGCCGTCTGTCTCCCTGCGTACTCAACTCAGCAACATCCTATCCTTCAGGCCTGCTGACGACTCTCCTGGACACGTAAGCTGTCTGTATTGCCTTACCTTCTCCTGTTCAGACTTCCCCTGTTCACAGGTGGATTCCTTGGCGGCGGACTCACTTCCCCTCATCACACTGCTCCTCTACCTCGCTGCATCATCCCGGACGCACAGCAGGACGCTGTCTCCCAGGCTTGGGACCTTGCCAACGCCAGCCACCGCGCCGCTACAAGTAAGCACAGAACATCCTCACTCTCCTGTGTGGTTGCCCAGCTAATTCCTGCTCTTCTCTCATTATAGGGTTGCCTGGCTGTACGGCGTACTGCTCTGTCCTGACTGCATCCTCCACCCACATCACACTCGCATCTCACATACACGCATCCACACACGAACACTGCTGTCAATAAAGCTTTCAAATCTGCCTGAGCCTGCGTGCGTGTTTCCTGGGCCGAACAATATGTCAGGTGTGGATGACCGTGGGAGTTGGAGCGGGGGAGTCCACTTTGCATCGTTGTTCCCCTCGCTGGAACCTATTACAAGCCCTGGCAAAATGAAGCAGAAGTCCACACTTGCCGCAGCATTTTCCTCTTGCCGGACACCCTCTAGCCTTATAACGGTGCTTGGTGGACCAAAAACCCAAACACCTGGGTGATCCCGAGGCGGACCTTATCTTCACAGCGGTAGCGTACTCCTCCTTATCCTGCATGCTATCATCGCTGTCCGGGTCCACAGCCTGCGTCCTTGACTGTGATTCAGATTGGCAGAGTGTAGCTCTCTCACCGAGGTCACGTGACAGCTTGTCCACTGCTTCACACTGCTGAGCTATCTCGACAGCCATGGCTAATGTCAGTTCGCCGGAGTGCGTGAGGAGCCTCGACCATGACATCGAGCAAAACGTGTGCTCCGCCAACTGGTTGCAGACTCATCTCTTTCTCCAATGCTCCAAACTGGCAGTCCCTGGCCAGCTGACGCAGGTCCACAACATACCGTTGTACTGACTCGCCGGTCCGCTGGTGGCGCTGCCGAAACTGAATCCTCCGGACGATGATGTTCTTACGAGCATGAAAATGTCGTGCCATTAGCTCAACAACGTCCTCGAAGCTATCACTAGCACCCAAGGTAGCAAGGATACGCCGTCCTTCCATACCCAAATTATGAACCAGTATTGCCCGAGCCCGCATCTTCTTCAGTTCACCAAGGTTCAGAGCGACCAAGTAATTGTGGAACGCGGCAAACCATCTAACCCAAGGGACTGGCGGCTCACTGGGAAGCTCCAGAAATGGCCGAATGTTAGCAACTCCCGTGTCCATACTTTTATCCTCGTTGCCAAATGTTATCTCGGGACCCAAGGGTCAATAACGAGACTGAAGGTGGAACTGAACATGACTTTATTGTGGACTCACACTAATAATACAGATGCTCCCGTAAGGCGGAGAGGTGGTCAAAGAGACCGCCCCTCTTCGTTCACAGCCCTCTTATACCCCGGGTGCCGGCGGAACCGGAAAGGTGGAGCCACCAACCCGTCACACAAAAATATGTCCCATGAACAACATCACACACACCTTTCCTGAAAATTTTGAATGAAAGGCACTATATAAATGCAATTTATCATTATTATTATTATTATTATTATTATTATTATTATTATTATTATTATTATTATTATTATTATTATTAACAGACAGAGAAATGTCAACAAAAGTAATATGACTACATAATAATAATAATAATAATAATAATAATAATAATAATAATAATAATAATAATGGTAAAGGGGAATCTCAAGAAAGAGACTGAAGGACTTATTACTGCTGCACAAGATCAGGCATTTAGTACCAATTCAATGAAGGAGGAAGGATGGAAGGAGGATTACACACCCTCCATACAGCAAACCAGGAGGCAACTGCTTGGCTTAAGGACTTTGCATTCGCTAAATAAATAAAATGAAGGCTAAGATCCAAAAACAGAACCTGTCCCCCTATGCAGGATGTGCGGGGTAAAGGACGAAACAGCAAACCGTCTTATATGCAAATGCAGTAAACTTGTGCAAGTTGAATACAAACAACAACATGACAATGTTGTGCGGATTATTCATTGGAAGCTTTCCAAAGTACATGGGCTCGACACTGCTGACAAGTGGTATGACCACAAACCAAAAGGAGTAGTTCAAAGTAAAGAAGTGAAACTCCTCTGGGATTTCAACATACAGACCGACAAGGAAATACAAACTCGTACACCAGATCTAGTGCTGGTTAACAGAAAGGAGGGTCAGTGCTTTATAACTGACAACGCTGTATCAAGTGATACAGGGATCTGACATAATTCTTGACCCAGGAAAAACGCACGCAGGCTCAGGTAGATTTGATAGCTTTAATCAACAGGAAAGGTATGTTTGGATGCGTGGGTGAGATATGAGAATGGATTGTGGGTGGATGATGAGATTCGGGAACAGAGCAGCACGCCGTGTGGCCAGGCAACCCTATGGGAGAAACACAGACAGTGAGTGAGCTGGGCAAAACCACACGGGGAAGTAATGCAGGGTGATGATTACTTGCAGAGGGAGAAGTGGCTGGCGTTGGCGAGGATCTTCGGCCTGGGAGACAGCGCCCTGCTGCGCACACGACGAGACGTGGAGATGCAAGAGGAGAAGACGGCGAAGATGGGAGAATCCGCCGCCAGGGAATCCACCTGTGCACAGGGGAAGGCTGATAAACAGGTAAGGGAATTAACAGCTTACGTGAAGCAGCAAAGAGTAGCAGGACTGGAGAGATGATCCTGCTGAGGATTTGAGCGTGTAGTAGAACAGACGGCTCCAGACCGATGCTCAGGACAAGGTGGAATAAATAGCTCCTCACTAACGAGGTGCAGGTGTGTGCGCAGCTGAGGTGGATGCCTGAGAGCGGCGAGCTGTGACAGTACTCTCCCCCTTAGCAGCACCTCCTGGCGCTGGTTTATCCGGGTGCGCCCGGTGGAACTCCGTGATGAGATCTTGGTCCAGCAGAAAAGAAGAGCGCACCCAGGATCTCCACTCTGGGCCATATCCCTCCCAATCCACCAAGTACTGCAGCCCATGACCTCGGCGCCAGGAGTCCAGGATGGAAGCAACTCCCCACGCCGGGTGACCGTCGATCATCATGGGAGCGGGCGGCACCCTAGGAGGAGGACAGAGTGGGTCGGAGATAACAGGCTTGACCTTGGACACATGAAAAGTGGGACACACACAGAGGGAGGGGGGAGGGCCAAACGCACAGCCACCAGGTTGATAATTTTGGAGATAGTGAAGGGCCCAAGAAACCGTGGAGCCAACTTCCTGTTCTCGGCCTTAAGATTGATGTCTTGCGATCACAACCAGACCCGTTGGCCCACCTGGTAACTGGGAGTTGGCCTCCTGTGGCGATTGGCTGTGGTGCTGTTGCGCGCCACCGTGCGTAAAAGCGCCTCTCACGCCCTGGTCCACAAGTTCCGGCAGCATTTCACATGCGCCTGGATAGAGGGGACAGCCAACTCACTCTCCTGCTCGGGAAACAAGGGGGGATCGTGCCCCAACGACACCCTGAAGGGGGACATCCCAGTGGCTGATGACCGTGCCGTATTGTGGGCGTACTCTACCCAGGCCAAGTAAGAGCTCCAGGAGGATGGGTTGGAAGAGGTGACGCAGTGCAGGGCAGCCTCCAGCTCCTGATTGGTGCGCTCACACTGTCCGTTGGATTGGGGATGATGACCGGAGGAAAGACTCACCGTGGCCCCCAGGGCGTTACAAAAGCACCTCCACACTTGTGACACGAACTGAGGCCCCCGATCCAACACGACGTCCACAGGAATCCCGTGCAGCCTGACCACATGTTGGACGAGGAGGTCGGACGTCTCTCGTGCCGAAGGGAGACCCCGGAGTGGCACAAAGTGGGCGGCCTTGGAGAACTGATCCACAATCATCAGAACCATGTTGTAGGTGTTAGAGACAGGGAGGCCAGTGACGAAGTCGAGGGCGATGTGCGACCAGGGCCTGCCCGGGACCGGCAGGGGCTGGAGTAGGCTCGCAAGGGGAGAGTTCGGGGACTTGCCAGTGGCACACTGGGGGCAAGCCCGGACGTAATTGGAGACATCCTTTTGGAGACCGGGCCACCAAAACAAGCGTTGAAGGAGGTCCACCAGTCGGGAGATGCCAGGGTGACAGGCGAGCTTGGACGTGTGGGCCCAGTGAATTACCTCCCCCCGAACAGCTGATGGAACGAAGAGTCTGCCATCCAGACCACCGCCAGGGTCAGGTTCCGCCTCCAGCGCCTTCCGGATCTTGTCCCTGATGGACCAGGTGATCGCCCCCACGACACACGAGCTGGGAAGGATGGTGTGGTCCAACTCCTCCGGGGCCTCAGGAGCGAACTGTCTAGACAGGGCGTCGGGCAACCCATTCTTTGAGCCTGGATGGAAGGTGATGGTGAATTGGAACCGAGCAAAAAACAAAGACCAGCGCGCCTGGCGGGCATTCAGATGCCGAGATGACCTCAAATACTCGAGGTTCTTGTGGTCCGTCCAAACCACAAAAGGCTGAGCTGCTCCCTCCAGCCAGTGACGCCACTCCTGCAGCGCGAGCTTGACAGCAAGAAGTTCCCTGTCGCCGACGTCATAATTACGCTCGGCTGCTGACAACCATTGGGAGAAGAAGGCACAGGGCCGCTTGACTCCATCCACTGGTGATTGCTGGGAAGGCACCGCCCCCACCCCTGTGTCAGATGCATCCACCTCCACTAGACACTATAGCGCGGGGTCAACCTGGGTTAGGATCCGGGAGGAAGAGAACTCCGTCTTCAGGGTCTCGAATGTCGTTGACGCCTCCTCAGACCACTGGAAGGGCACCTTGGGAGAAGTGAGGCGGGTCAGGGGAGTAACAATGGCACCGAAGTTGGGGACAAAGCAATGGTAGAAATTGGCAAAGCCGATGAATTGCTGCACCTGTTTCCTGGAGGTAGGCGTGGGCCACTCGACCACCGCTTTAACCTTGGCGGGGTCGGGGAGAATCTGGTTGTGTGAAATGACAAATCCCAGGAAAGAGGTGGTCTTGGCATAAAACTCACATTTCTCCACCTTGATGTAGTGCCTGTTTTCCAACAATTGCTGCAGAACCCGCCTCAGGTGAGCCTGGTGCTCCTCCTGAAACCTGGAGAAGATGAGTATGTCATCCAGGTAAACGAAGACCCCCAGGAAATCACGTAGGACATCATTGATGAGCCGCTGGAAGATGGCAGGAGCGTTGGTGAGCCCAAACGGCATCACTAAGTACTCGAAGCGGCCGCTGGGCGTCCTAAAGGCCGTCTTCCACTCATCTCCCTCCCGGATCCGGACGAGGTGGTAAGCGCTGCAGAGCTCTAACTTCGTGAATCAGGTCGCCCCCTGGAGGGAGTGGAAGGCGGTGTCCATCAGAGGCAGGGTGTAGCGGTCCTTCACCATGATGTCATTAAGGGCACTGAAGTCTATGCATGGGCGAAGGGACCCATCTTTCTTGGAGACGAAGAAGAAGCCAGCGCCAAGCGGGAATGAAGAGGGACGAATGATCCCAGCGCTGAGCGACTCCCTGATGTATGTGTCCATTGCCTCACGTTCAGGGGCTTAAAGGCTGTATAGGCGGCCGGATGGTAAAGGTGCCCCCGGGCCGAGATTTATGGCACAATCATACGGCCGGTGAGGAGGGAGAGACATAGCTTTAGACTTACTGAACACCATTCCCAAGTCGTGAAACTCCTGGGGCACCAGGGTCAGGTCCGGAAGAGTGGAGACTGGCGCGGGCGGAGGAGAGGATGGGGCGCATGCCGCAGACTGGAGACAGGTGCTCAGGCAGAAGGGGCTCCATGACAGGACACTACCAGACCACCAATCGAGGACCGGGTTGTGCAGGTGCAGCCATGGGTAACCCAGAATGACACGGTCCGAGGAGGAAGACAAGACATAAAAGCTGAGGTCCTCACGGTGGTTGCCAAAGATTATTATTGGCACCGGCTTGGTACAGTGTGTCACTACCCCCAGGGGAGAGCGAGAAAGGGTGACCAGATTGATTGGAGCTGATAACGGCTGACAGGGTATACCTAAACGGGTTGCTAGGCTCTTGGAAATAAAGTTTTGCTCTGCCCCCGAGTCCACCAGTGCGTGAGTGAGGTGCCCGGTGGAGTTATGGCAAAATCTGATGGGCAGAGAGCAACTGGAGAAGGGATTTGACCGGTTAGAGTCCGCGAGGCCCCCTACTGTGACTCGCGGACCCCCCCGTTTGGCTTGACTGGGCACTGCTCCACGGTATGCTGGTCGCCTCCGCAATACATGCAGAGACTCAGCTCCAGTCGGCGTTGTCTCTCCGCTAGAGGGAGCCTGGTGCGCCCAATCGACATAGCCTCTGACTCATCGGCGGACTCCGGAGCGGGTAACGCCAAGGGGTGAGACTGAGAAGCGCGGGCAGAGAATCCACGCGAGCGGCTGACTGACTTCCGCTCTGCAGCCCGCTCCCGCAGCCTGTTGTCCAAACTAATAGTTAGGGAGATTAGCTCGGACAGCCGCCCTGGGATATCCTGGCTGGCCAATTCGTCCCGCAGACCTGAACTGAGGCTACGGAGGAAAATGCTGCAGAGATGTCTCTCCCCAGTCAACCTCCTCCGCTGCCACCCGGAAGTCAACAGCGTGATCCGCCGCCGACTGGCTTCCCTGTTGAAGGCTAAGGAGCTGGTCGGCGAGGACGCTGTCACGACGCGAGTGATCAAACACCTCGAGAATGTCCTGCACGAACTGGTCATAGGAGAGGTTCGCGTAGCTCGGCTTCAACATGACAGCGTAAGCCCAAGCTAATGCTCGCCCCTCCAAGAGATTTGCCATGTAGCCAATTCGGCTGTGGTCTGAGGGGAAATCCTTGGGAACGCGCAGGAACACCGACTCACACTGTAAGATAAACCCCCGTGCCCCACCAAGCTTCCCGTTGAAGCGAGCGGGGGTTGGAATCGGCGTGAGCCGGGTCGGCGCTCCCAAGCTAGGCTGGCCAGCCGTGGAGGCGGCCGAAGCGGGACCGCCTTGATGAGCCGGGGGGAGCGTCTGCTGGGGGTCAAGACGGTCTAACCGGTGAGTTATTACAGTCAATTGGTTGAATATTACCCGCTGTTGATGAGCTATCATATCCACCCGAGCCTCGAGGGTGGAAAAACAGCGTGCGAGCCCGCTGTCCACTGGGCCGCTCTGCTGGAGCAGAGTTGGAGTCTCTCAACCCAGGAAACATGCACGCAGGCTCAGGTAGATTTGATAGCTTTATTCAACAGGCAAGGTATGCTTGGATGCGTGGGTGAGATATGAGAATGGGTTGTGGGTGGATGATGAGATTCGAGAACAGAGCAGCACGCCATGCGGCCAGGCAACCCTATGGGAGAAACACAGACAGTGAGTGAGCTGGGCAAAACCACACGGGGAAGTAATGCAGGGTGATGCTTACTTGCAGAGGGAGAGGTGGCTGGCGTTGGCGAGGATCTTCGGCCTGGGAGACAGCGCCCTGCTGCGCACACGACGAGGCGTGGAGATGTGAGAGGAGAAGATGGCGAAGATGGGAGCATCTGCCGCCAGGGGATCCACCTGTGCACAGGGGAAGGCTGATAAACAGGTAAGAGAATTGACAGCTTACGTGAAGCAGCGAAGAGTAGCAGGACTGGAGAGATGATCCTGCTGAGGATTTGAGCGCGTAGTAGAACAGACGGCTCCAGACCGATGCTCAGGACAAGGTGGAATAAATAGCTCCTCACTAACGAGGCGCAGGTGTGCACGCAGCTGAGGTGGATGCCTGAGAGCGGCGAGCCGTGACAGGATCGGGGAATAGGAAAAGGAGAAAGTTGATAAATATGAGGACTTGAGAAGATAGGTGGCTAGACTATGGGACATCAAGACAACTGTTGTTCCAATAGTAGTGGGAGCCCTGGGCACATGTAACCCTTGCCTTATGTTAATTAGGTAAGGGAAATTATTAAGTGTAGACCAGTTGCTAGGTTCGTAAGGGTTACAATAGGGATTAGAGTGAGTGTGGAATGAAATAGTTGGAGGCAAGAAATGAGCAATTCATATCTGTAATTAATAAAGATAAAAGGAGCAAAATATACAAACAATGTACAAATATACAAATATAACAACGGCCGGCATGAAATAAAATCCCAAAAATGTCCTACTGAGCTCGATGTTTGTTTGTCCGTTTGGTTTAGCCGTTTGACCAGTCAAGATATCTTGTATCTCCCGGCTCAGGTTTCTTTTCCTCTTTTAAAGCGGCAGCTTGAGTTGTTACCACTTCAATGTTGTGCACTGGAGAGAGGAGGGATGTCCTTCAATCGAGACCTTGGTCAGACCTCTGTTCAATCTCGGTTCAATCTTGGGTCAGGCTCACCATCTCCATTCAGAGAAAATCCAGGATCCAGAAGGTTTTTGGTCGGCAACCAAAAAAACCTAGCCTGCACAACAATAATGGTATTATTGTTTATAGTTAGAGTAATTTGTCTTCCAATCCCTTCTTATATAACACCATAGCTTATTGTTTAAATTCTTCTCTCACATTACTATTATTACAATCCAGCAATATAGTAATATCTTACATTTCACATCTTACATCTTACATGCATGTATTCTTTTCTCACAATCTCTCTGGTAGCACATGAAATACCCTTTTTTCATGTAACCAATTAAATGAATTCCTCTTTTTATCTCTGCATCATTTAACCATGAAATTATGATTAATCCTTTCTAACCTTGTCTTTGTAATTCATGAAATGAAATACAATTAATTTATCACATAACCAGGGAATATACTGTCCCATCCCTTCCAATATTCCCATTTAAAATCAGTAAAACCCGGTCTGAGCTACTGGGTTTAGCAGAACCTATGCTTTTACATAGGGGACCAACACCATGTGCTTTTAGCATCAAACTACACATTACATTTGACAGAAATAGTGCATAAGAACTAAAAAGTACTTCAGCATACTGTTGGGAAGTGAAATCACATTTAGGAAAACCATACAGACGCAAAGACAGCCTTTTCCATTGCTTTTAAACAGGAAAAAAATCCACTCGCAATTAGCATTAGCATAACGCTAACATTAGCATATATCTCACTCACCAAGATGAGGTCTCAGTGTGAACACAGCAAAAGTCACTGCTTCACGGCCTCTCAAGCTCGTGCTCCCATCAACTTAGGATAATAAAGGTTGCAAATTAGCATTTGGAGAGCGTTTAGATCCATTTATAGCATCTTTCTGAATTAACTCACCAAGAAGAGGTATCAGTTTGAACCAGACCACTCACAGCCTCTCTCGTCCGCTCTCATATCGTGAAAGACCGAAACCCGAGTGCGTGCTTGCTGCCTGTACTCGGAAGGCGGGGCTAATATTGCTCTTAACGAATGGGAAGACCCAGATCACCCAACGTGACCATTAATCGGGAATTTAAAAGTTGGATAACGAGGATCACACTTCCTCTTCCCCAAAATATCTGTTTTTCAAAATAAAATCACACTTTCATTAATACAAATGAAATCTGAGAAAAAGGGTCATTTTCTCAGCTGGTTTACATACAGTTATAAACAATCTGGAGAAACATCTAAGCACAATAGGCGTCTCTGCCAAGATCGAACTCCGACAAAAAGCTGCCGTACTTGGAATGGCGCACATTCTCAGAAATGTTCTTGAGGCATGAGGCAAAAAGGCTTAGCTTGCCCTCGAAGATACGGAACGAACTGACATAAAATAAAGCCGAGAAATAATAATAATAATAATAATAATAATAATAATAATAATAAGGCTGTCATAATTGTACTGACCATACATTGGGGCTGGGCAATTCCACCTTTAATCAACATCATGGTTTATTCAATCTCTCAGGTCGGTTTTCTTTTTTTCTCCACTCTTTTCCATTACAGTTTACTGACAAGGATCAAAAAGCAATATTACACAACAGTGTGGTATCATACCATTTATTTTTATTTTTATTTTTTTTTTGCAGTTATCAACTACAAATTCACATTGTTTGATGCAGTAAAGTTCAGCCTCCACCTGCTCCACCGTCACCTCCCGTTCTCATCTTCCTGTACTGCCATCCTATGTCCTGTCTTTCCTTAATTCTGATTGGCTACTTGGAAAGGTCTGACATTAACGAGCGCAGCTGTACTGTAATCTGACAAGTTGAACTTTTTTCAGCCCTGAGCACTGTGACAAAAAGCAGCCACTGCTCAAAGTGTTTCAGCACCGAGGGTGCTCAGTGCTGTAAACGCTGGACTACATAGAGAATGAATAGAAAATAATTGCCCACAGCAGGAAAAATGAGTTTGGTGGACACGCCCCCTAATACTTTTTCTGCAGTGTTTGTCTTCCGGGTTCCCAAGGTGCGTGGCCCTATGGCATGACCACACATGTAACTGAGTGGACACGTCTTAAAGGGGCAGTACATGAAAGGCGCCAGATTAATATATAAAATAATATTCAAAAAATTCCTGCATCCACATCGTGATCCAAGTCACCACCAAAATCTAATTATCTGTTCCTCCTGTCATTACACACCTTTCCTGAAAATTTCATCAAAATCCGTTCATAACTTTTTGACTTATGCTGTTAACAGACAAACCAACCAACCAACACACAAACCTACCAACGCCACTGAAAACATTACCTCTGTCCTCCCTTGGCGGAGGTAATAAGCCTAGAGTGAGACTACAAAACTACAACTCCATGAGTACTATCTGCACACACAGTGAATTGTCATTGGTCCACTGTCACCGTGGGCGTGGTCTGGCTCAACCTCCAGTGCAGCACACAGGACTGGTCCAGACTGGGGTACAGAAGAAACTGTGCTTCGCAGGTCCGTTCATTTTGTGGCCAGAAATGGTGCCAAACTGACAGCAGGCCAGCCAGCAAAACGTACCTGTCCCTGCTCTTAGTGATCACATCACTCAGGGAATTGCACCTGATCCCCCAATGTTACAGTGTGAGTAGTTAAACTTTGCTCTCCCCCCACATTGGCTCCTACCTCTATGGTCCTGTGAACACTAACTAACTAACTAGCACTTATATAGCGCTTTTCTAGTCACAAAGACCACTCAAAGCGCTTTCACTAATACTAACCCTCTATTCTAAGGGCCTATAGGAAACAGATATCTAGGGACAATTTAGAACAACCAATTAACCTAACATGCATGTCTTTGGATTGTGGGAGGAAACCGGAGCCCCCGGAGTAAACCCACGCAGCACAGGGAGAACATGCAAACTCCATACAGAAAGGTTCCAACCCCTGCCAGCCTGGGGATTCGAACCAGGAACCTTCTAGCTGTAAGGCAACAGTGCTAACCACTGCACCACCGTGCTGCCCACATTGAATGAGACCAAACAGCACCAAATGGGACATTAAACCCCCCGAAAATGTTGAAAAAATAAATGAAATAATTCTTATTGGACACCAAAAGTCCATCATTAATCATTTCTATTTTAATATTTAACAACAAATGGTCATCGTTGTATTAACTAATGTTCATGTTTTACCACCAGTGGCCTAGTGGTAGAGCATCCACTCCACAGCCAGGAGGTTGTGGGTTCAAGCCCCGGCCGGGTAATACCAGAGACCATATAAAAAAAATGGTACTTCCCACCTTCTAGCCTGGTGCTCAGCATAATAGAACGGGGAAGGAAAAAGTTGTTTGTGGTGGCACCTTGCATGGCAGCGGCCCCTCTGATTCTAGATGTGATTAACATTGTAGATAGAAGAAATGTAATTTGGTTCTACTGTACATGATTGGCTGTATGGACTGAATGACAATAAAGTTGGCTTCTTCTAAACACAATGCCCCAATAGTGCATTAAATTATATTTAATGGGACCAAGTGACATCAAATAAAGTAACAGGACACTTTTACAAATATTTGAAACCCATTGTAATGTATTTCTTGTAATTTAATTCAATTATTTGCCATTATTTGTGTGTCATTCCTGTTTTAGTCCCTAAGGGGACATTAATTTTAGTTATGCCATTCCCTGTGTTATAAATTATAAATATAATATTTTAGGACTTATATTCATAGTAGTGTTGTATCTTGCACTTTGAGAAATGGGAATTGTTCATTTAACATGGTAAATAATTATTTGGAAGTCTGACTACCGTCATACTTTTTCAGCTTCAGTTTGGCTGCAGTTGCAGAGCTGCACCTCCAGGGGGAGACATGGTACAGTGGACAGTCATGGCAAAATTTCCAGATTATTGTGTTTTTGAATGGAAAATAACCAGTTTGCAATACTGGGCAGTGTTTAAAAATGGTACCATTAGAAATAAAATCACGCAATTGGTTATTTGGGTGTTTTTGTGTTTGTTTTGTGCCATTCATTGTTCAGTGACACCCCATAAATGAGGTATAAATGAGGCTTTACCTGCTGTGCCCAGAAAAGCACGTCTTCCGCGTAAAGCATCCCTCTTCGCCTCCAGCACCATACACGTCAGTTTCCCCATCCGACGTTGCTCCACAGTGAGTGTATTATGGAGAAACAGCAGCACAGCTTGTCCCATTTCCCACTCCGACAAAACTCCAGTACTGGTGTGGAGAGAGAAGGGAGAGCACAACAGAGTGTGCGAGATTGGATCCAGGGTGTGCTTGATTCCTCGCATGGCGTACACCTCTAGGGGGTTATTATGAGCAGATTAATAAAGAAAATGAATACAGGTAAATGTAAATATAGTTTTGGTGTCCCAGCTCTCAAGGCTAACCTCTACCTACATCTGCCTGTGAATCCACAACAACTGTATTCTGGAGAGAGACTTGTGGATGTTAAACTCCGGCCACCGTATGAGGTGTGCATGGTTTAAACTCTGGCAACATTTTTCAGTAGCTCAGTTGTGCAGGGCAGACTGCCTAAAAGCACTTATCATATTGCAATTGGTTACTTATATGTAACACTCACACAGAAAAAGAATTTGTCTGTGCTGTTTTCAAGGTCTCTCCCTGTCCTAGCATTGACACTCATGGTGCAAACAAAATTTTTATTTTTTTTTCTAAAACTTGAACATCTAAGGTTAAACATCTATAACATGAGCAAAACAGTAAAATAACCACCAAATTTTCATCTAAGCTGTTTGCCTGAAGATAATGTGCCTCTTTTCTGGCATTTTGAGCATTTACCATCAGCCCTTGGGACTGCTTTTACCAGCCCTGCATTCAGTTGACAAAACAGCTCGCCAAACATAATGTGCAAGGCAAACTGACCTAAATGAACGGGCAGTTCTCGGCGAATGTTTTTTTTCTGTTCGGCTCGTGCATTCTGTAGTTGTGCAGATCTATGGTCCTCTTTCAGCTGGTAGAGGACCCTAGTAACTACGGTGTAGACCACGGGTGGGCAGTGAGGGCCATTCCACTGCAGGTTTTTTGTTCCACCCAGTCTCTTCAGCAGGCGTGTGCTCTGATCAGCTTCAAGGATTGCTAATCATTGAAAACACCTGCTGAAGAGACTGGGTGGAACAGAAAACCTGCAATAGAATGGCCCTCCATGGCACATGATTGCCCACCCCTGGTGTAGACTGTAACCCACTTCAGCTTCATATTACCTTAGAATTTTCCGTTATACCCCCACCAAAAACAATATTTTAAAAAGATATTTTTATTTACAAAATGACATAACCTCTAGTCTTAAATTGATGGAATTGCTCTGAAAATAAATGAAAACAAAAGAATACTGCAAACTATCTCACCTAGCCGCCAGCTTTGTTCGCTATGCGAGTCACCTCCAAAAGAGTTCAGCCAAAGAGAAAATGGTTTGCAGTTCCGAACAGTTGCAAACTATTTTGTCAACTCAACGCACCCTTGTCATGGATGGATGACCCTCACGAGCCATCAAAAGATGCCACATATCACCGGTGAGTTTGCACAGTTTATTAAAGGAAAGAAAAAGGACAAAATAACGAGCCACGGGGGGCTAAAACACACTATAATTATTGCACAGTCTATGACAAGGAGGAACAAAATCACAATGGAATAAACTTACAATAATAGATGAAGGGATGTAAACGTCTGACCAGAGGGATGCTCGACGATGTCAGACGAGGGGTTTGTCCGACGAGACTGCCGCACATTTCGCTCTCAGCTGCCCTCTTAAGTAGGGAGCAGCTGGTGAGGCGAAATGCAGCTCAGCTATCAGGGCCTCAGCTCTGACAGCCGGAAGCCCCTCCGAGCGCTGTCACAATAAAAGCTCGGAGAGCCATAGGAACATGCACGTCAGCTGGGAGGAAAATACTGCATGGCCAGAGCGTGGACAAGATTGGCGCTCGAACCACAACAGTACCTCCCCTCGAGGCGGCGACCTCCGGGCGACGTATGACATCCAAGCCCCCCCCACCCCCCACCCCACCCAGGGTGGGAGGATCGGGGAAAGGCCTGGAGGGTGAGAACCAGAAAAGACCAAAAACACACCAAGACGATGACAGGGAACAAATGAAGCAATTACAGAGTATGCCAGGGGGAAAAAAAAACCCACAATACTCCATAAGGCAAGGATGATACATAGACCAGACAAAAAATGCAAATGACAGGAGACCTAAAAAATACAAGTCATCCCTCAGACAGGGGAGAGGGAAAAAAAACACGCTAAACAGCGGTAATACACAGATCAAAATAGAACAAATGACAACACACCCGAGTGACCTTACCATTAGCGGAAAATAAGAAACACACGGGGATGACGGCAGGCAGAGTCCAATGAAACAGGAACAGTTCTGGTGGTCTCCCTGCCTCCAATATCCAAATAGTTAATGAGGGGAAAAGGGAGCGTTCGTGCGGCCTACCCCAGTCCCAGGCCCGGAAAAACAGGATCTCTGGCAGCCGGACCAGGTCGCCAAGCAGACAGTCCAGTTGGTCGGGTGGCCGACCCAGAACGCCAAATGGGTGAGGCGGTCCTTCAGGCGGCCGACCCGCATCACTCAGCCACCAGGACCGCAGGGGAGAGAACAACAACGGCTTCCCTGTAGCGGGGAACAGCGAGGGCGAGCCGGGCCGAATATTGAGAACCTCAATGGCCCCCGGTGGAGATGAGCTGGGATGATGATGATGATGATGATGATGATGATGATGATGACGATGACGACGATGATGACGATGAGCCAGTCCAGCATCAGGCGGCAGAGGATCTGCAGCTCCCTCACCGACCTTGAACCGAACCGGCGCTGCGCCCCTGCTGGACCCTGATCAGGTCAGCGCTGCACCCACGACGGACCCCGATTGGGTCAATGCCGCACCCGCGATGCACCCCGACTGGGTTGGCGCAGCACCAGGAACGACCTCCAACCCGGAACCCGGAACCTCCAGCACAGCGACCGGGATTGACTCCGCACCGGTGACCCTGGGAGAAGGCTCAGGAGAAGAAGAACAACCGGGATCAGGATCACCGGTAGCGACAGAGCCCAATGAGACGAGCTCGGATGCAGCGGACGGCCGCACCTGGCTCGTCTCCCCGAGAGACAGGCAAAAATGCTCAAGAATAGATAGAAGGAAAACAAAATAGAGCACTTGCCTGCACTCGAGTTCTGTCGCCATCCAGGACTTCGACGATCCGGGTTCCGAAGGCAGAAGGACATCGTCTGGCTCCCACTTGGCTACGGCGGGCTCCGTAGTGGGCATGATGGTTTCCGCAGCCTGAGGACCCTCCAGCGCTGACATCCACGCCGATGACCCGCACAACGTGGTGGCAGGGGATCCTCGACCCGCTGGATCAAACCGCTCATCGGTGGAGACCCGGGGACATTTCGTCATCGGCGCAGGCTCCACGCTGCAGTCCGCTCTCCTCCTCTGTCCATGACGTGGCTGCGGGGCTGGAACCAGGCTCTCCAGAACCGCAGGCCCCCTCCTCATCCGACAACGTAGGCCTGGCGTCATGGATCACTCAGCGGAGGGAGACACAGAGGCAGCAGGTTTAATGTCAGAGGTTACAACAGGTGGTGAGAACTCGGGGGACTACGAATCCCGAACTCCACCCGCAGGAGTCAAACAAGGCAAATCATCACAATGAGGAGAAGAATGAAATTGCACTTGCCTGTTTTCCGGGGGACCCATGGTGCCTGCTGTAGTGGATGTTGTTCCTCCCTTTCCCCGCTGGATGGTGACGGAGGGCCCCCTGGGAGGACGAGGAGGAGCTGCTCACGATGGTCCGATAACGGGCTTCGCTGGAGCAGGACTCGTGGCACTAACAGCAGCCGGGGAAAATGTCGAGGAGGAGGGGACGACAGCCGAGGCGATCCGGGCACGAGGAGCTGACGGGACAGCAGGGAAAGATGACCCGGGGGGAGAGGCGGCGGGAATTCCCTCCTTACAAGATGCAGCAGAGGCAGCTGACTGGGAGGTAGAGTTCCTCCGACGACTTGGAACAGGATCCGGACTGGGTTCTCGCTGAGTCTTGGGTTGGCAGTGTGACAATGATTATCGGCAAAGGGCGAGGCAAAGGAGAGGTTCGGGAAATGCTGCTCCTGCACGGAAACAGAAGTGAGAAGGTTGGCGTATTCTAGAAAGTCACTTAACGCCGGATTCCTCTCCACCAGCCTGACTGCCGCCGTCACATGCTTTATAATTTGTGTGGGGTGAACAGCGGAACGAGCTGCAGCCACTTGGTCCCGAATGGAAACAGCTGACTGTTGTAGTTTCTCCGGGGGAATTCCGACTGACGTGTCACTCCTTCGGGGATCACCCCTGGGCGGTGCAAGATCCTGGCCTGGAGCGGGGACAGGAATGGGATCCCGAAGCAAGGAGCGAGGATGCATCCTCTTCGGCTTCCT